>NLAM01001331.1:34658-135495 GCA_002370325.1 Metschnikowia hawaiiensis | reverse complement strand
TCCCCCTTAAAAAAAAAAAAAAAAAAAACGGAAAATCTAAATGTATTAATTCTTTTGAATTGTGTGATTACGGGAAACAAGGCATTTAGCATTTGTTACATGTTGAAGACGATTGAAGGAGTAAATACCGTTTCTGCACATTGTGTTCCAAATCCATTCCTTTAAATCCTGGAAAAGCGTAATTGAAAGAACGCTGAAAAATAAGTCCTGGATAAAGTGTAAAAGTGTTGAGAATTGCCTTCCAGGTTCTAGCAAAGCAAGTCTGTTCACGAGAAATTCAACTTCGTATTCTCCGATTCTCCCCCAAATGCGTTGGATATTTCTGCCAAAAGGTGGAATAATCGCATCAAAAGACGGTAAATAAAGGCATTATTCGGGCATCATTGAAAACGTCCAGCAAAAGACGTTCAATAATGGGCTTTTTTGTCCAAAAAAAAAAAACAAAAAAAAAAAACCTGAAAACTAGACTCATTAGTCACCACAGTCTTCCAGTGGTACGTTTCATGGCTAACCTAGATCAAACAAGTGTTCACGCTCTGCAAAGTGTTCCTCGATGGGTTACACTTTTGGTGGTTCAGAATCAAACTAAGGTGTTGCTTGATGATATCCTTGTTCACGTGGGGCGGGGTCGTGGTGGGGTTCCAGTCCAAGTCAAAGAACCGACAGAGAATGCACAACACCACCGCAACACTTATATCCGTGCCACTGTCACACAAGACCAAGACGCCTTCTTCCTTATTTACTGAGGTCAACCCCTCGATAATTTTCGGTAGGGCTTCCCGGAGCTTCTTGGACCCTTTTTTGTTGGACTCGATAAGTGCAGAAAAGGTGTAGTGCGAGCATTTCTCTGGCACATCCACGAGAGTGTATTTTTCAGACAAGACAATGATGCTTTTGACGGAGGGATGAATTTTGCTTACTTCACACATGCTCACATCTCCGCTGACTTTCCCACAAAGAATCCCCGTGGTGCCTAATGTGGAGGTCTCCCATGTCAGCTCTGGCTTGAGATGCTGGCTCTTTCGGTATATCCGATTGATTCGAGAAATGAATTCTTCCTCAGTCAACCAAGTGTGGAGTGTTCCAGAAGCACGGTCCACCACCAGCAATTCGGGCTCAGTCTCCACATAAATATGCTCCCAGAGAAGCTTATGGTCGAGACGTCCTTCACAGACGTCTTTGGAAGCCCAAAGCTCATGGTCATCGGCGGCTCCCTGCACATACGGAAGCAGGTGGTTCCAATTGGGAATGACGGTCTGAGGGGTGGCCTTAATGGAGGCAGTCAAGCAGCACACCGTGAAATAGTCCAGGGTTCCCACCACGTCCTGGGTCTTTTTCCCCGGGTACATCCAGCAAGGAACAAGCGGTTTCTTTGCGCCAAGCTTCTCGACCAAAGATTCCTTCGAAATAAGTCCCAACTTGCGTACTGCACACGCATGTTCGGGGATCTTCTTGACTATGGAAGAGTGCTCATTCTCCGAGACCATGGCTCGAGGAGTAACGAGCCAGTTCTGCAGCCGGAGCTGCTCCCACTCTTCACCAGCTTCACCAACTTCACCAGCTTCACCAGCTTCACCAGCTTCACCAGCTTCACCTTCAAACATTATATAATTCAACACCGCACACCAGATGGGCACGGTCTTCAGCATGGCATCCGGCATCAACTTGCCCTTTCTGGTGGAGTCCACCACCACTATGCAGGGGGAATCCTTGAATAAGGGAAGAAGATGGAAGTTGAGTCTCCGGAGCGAAAACATCCACTGGCCCGTGTGGCCATCGGTGGACTTGAAGTATGCACTCTCGGCACTTTTCTGGGGACTTATATACCAGAGGCCACACCTCTCATTGGCCACCATGGGAAGCCGGGAAAAGGTGTCGACGTACCTGGAGTCATAGAGAATGGACTGCACTCTGCCGAGGATGGAATGGTCCTCCTTGCGGAGCTCCTTGAGAACCTGGTTGTACTCCATGGGGCGTAGTGTTGCCAGGAGTCGAGACTTTAGCGATGCGCATCGCACGCACCCCACAAATGTGCTACTACTACAAATGATGACCATGTCCAATAAGGCCTTGTACTTTTTTTGGTTCTTGTTTCCTTGAGTACTTGTTATAGTTTTTTTTTATTTTTAAGGTATTGAAGATTGCCACGTGCTAGTATCTGAAGTTCATATGCAATGAAATGTTTGTATTCAATTACCCATTTATTCTTGACTCTTGTGAGTCTTTAAACCCTCTTTTCAGAGTTGCTATAAAAAATTACGTCTCGGTTCTCTCAGCACCTTATCTCCTCTTGGCCTTCTTCAAGGCGGCCAACCTAGCCTCCTCTGCCATCTCTCTCTTATCCTCTTCCAAGGCATTGCGCTTAGACCGCATCTCCTCCTCGAAAATCTCGGCTCCGGTAGCCTCCATATCGTCGGAATCATCGTCGGCTTGCGCGTAGTAGCTGCGCTTGCGGCCCTTGTTGAATATAGACCAGATCTCGTCCCGGTCGTAGTCTTGCTTGGCGTATGCACTCTCTTCGTCGTCCGACTCTATGAATGAACTCATATCATCGGACTCGTCGTCAACTTCAACATACTGCGACTCGCGGGTCGTTTTGAGCCGCTGTTCTAGTCCCTGAGATGGCTTTCGAATGGGTATAGGAGCTTTGGTCTTGGGGATGGTCTTGGGTGCAGGCCTGGCGGGTTCTTTGCTTTGAGGCCTGTCTACCTTGGACTTTACCCGACTCTCGCCTTGCACAGGGCTCCGCTTTTTGGCCAGGGTTTCGGGTCTGCTGCTTCTGGCCAGCAGCGGGTCGGGCGATTTCGGCTTGGGTTTGATGTTGATGGACATCTTCAGCTGATCAATACTGGATGCTTTCTTCATCAACTCGTTAAACGTCATCTTGGGCTTTTTGACGGCCGGCGCCTGCCGCTGCATCGAGCCCGTCAAAGGCTCCTTCTTTTTGCCACCATCTCTAGCGCCAGTTCTGGACTGGCTGGAAGCTTGTCTGGGAGCCGAGGGGGCTCTTGTGGCTCTAGGGGATTTGGAAGGCTGTTTCTTGGCAAGCACGCCCCTTTTCTCCATCTGCAGCTTGAGCTTGGCCTCGTTCTCCCTTCTGCGTGCTGCTTTAAGGCGAGCCACCACGGGATCCATGACCCGTTCCGTATTGGGTATAGCTCGTGGAGGAACCGAGCTAGAAGAAGCACGTTCCGGCGGTTTATTTAGCGGCACAGGCACGGACTGGGCCCGCTTTTGTAGCCGCTCAAGAATATCTGAAACAGGCATCTTTGATAGGCGGTGTGGCAAAGACACCAATATGTTATGACTGACGTGGACCAAGTGCAATTCCAATCCACCTGAGTTGTGCGGCTGTGTGCAGGCGCGCCCAGGGCTTCCTGTGGTGTTTACGCATCCGCATCAATACACTCATTTATACTTGAGTACTTGACGGTGAGTGATTGACGGTGATGAGTGATTGACGATGATTTTTAAGTGTTTACCAGTACTACAATTATACACCTGCAGAATGTCTTTTTATCCTGGAGTTCGTATTTTCTCCAAATTTCTCTTGTTTTTCCTTTCTAATTGTCTCCTATGTAAAGCAACCTTAGCATATATTGCTACCAGTAGCCTCACTCATGCACTAGACTGCGGTCTCGTCAGCCTGCACCATTGCAACAAGATCATAGAGGTCGTGTCCCGGCTCGTTCTCCTTGCCCAAATCCACAATAAGTTTTCTCGATCTCTTGATGGCAAAATCCTCACATTTCCGGATCGTGCCACTCACGTGCACACATCGGACCACCGCACTGCGGTTTTCCACCTTGGTGATGAGCCCCAATGCTGCCACCACCAAGTGGAAGTCGGTTCGACTGCACCGAATTATGCCTGTGGACGTCTTGTTGCTGAAATATTTCACGATGATCAGCTGCCCAACTGTTCCTGCCGCGAGCTCGCCGTAGTGGTCGGCCACCACCTTCTTGAGCAAGGCTGCGAGGGTCCGTGGTCCGATGGAGGCCTGAGAAGACGTGTGGAGATTGAGCAAGCAGTCTCTTGGAGAAGAGGAAAAAGCATGGAACTTCAGCCGCTCCTCTGACCCATTGGGACTGGCCGACGGAGGGTAGAGCACTTCAAAGAGAATGTATCTGTTTTTGAGGCGGACCATCGCATCGTTGATGGTACTTGACTGACATCGCGAAAACATGCCGGGGTGCGTCCTCCAGAAATCAGAAGACTGCATATAACAGTCTTTTTAAACCAGAAAAGCATGCTTCGTTTGAACCCAAAACATTATTTTTAGGAACCAGAGTTTCTCTTTTCAACTCACATAGCTTATAGGTCTCGTCCTGCTCATATATCTCGTCCTGCTCATATGGTCAAGTACTTCTCGCTGATGGTCTGCGACAAGTCGGTATTCCCATTTATGGTGTAGATCAAGGTCAAGTTGTATGCAGCCTCCATCAGCATGTCGTAGTCTGGATCGTGTTTTAGAGCATCTCGATAACTCAACACGTTTTCATAATGTTTAATGGCGAGAGTCGTCAATCCGATCATATGAAATAATCTCCCGAAATTGTACTCGGTTTCCTGCTTCTCATACACAGTAGCCCCAGAAAGCCGGAGAGCCTTGTACTCCATCAAGTAACTAATTCCCTGGAGAAGCTGGATATGCCGGTTGGCACTATTTCTTTGCATGGACCGATGGATATGGGACAACCCCAAAACAAAGCAGATGGTCGGATCGTTATAGTATTGTCTGTAGGCACGAGTCAAGTAAACAATGGGAGAAGAGTAGGTCCGGTTGCTGCCGAGAAGACAGGCGTAGATATAGAGCAAATGCGGATGTTCCCGTTGAAATTTCATGTTCTTGGAGTCCACTGTGATTTGCGCTGCGCCCGAGATCTTGCTGGATGTCAAGAGCGAGTCGTACGCCTTGAGCTGCCTCAAGTAGTATTTCTGATGGTTATAGTTGCTGAAGGCAGCCCATGCACTTACACCGGAGCTGAAACAACACATGAAGAAATCGTAGATCGCAGGAGAAAACTGCGTCGTGCCTAAGATGTACCGCACGTTGTTGGAGACCGTTGTTGCATAGTCACCTTGGAACATGCCCAATATTAGTCTGACTATCCGAAGCAAGAGACTCCGTTTTTTATCCTGGATAAACACACTGACGTCAAGAGCAACCTCGATGGTTTGGACTGCATCCTCGGCGTCGTTTTCGAACTGGTGGATTAAAAGGGCCTGCTGAACGAAAATGAATAGCCACGTATCATAGTCAAGCCCACGGAATTCTTTTTGAGACGTGAGTTCGATTCGGGAGCTCTCTGATTTCGTGATACCTTCCAAAATATTGCTGATTCTAAGGATCTTGTCGTCGAAATCCATGGTCTTCTTCTTATTGAACCGGAGAATGCCCCGAAATGCAGTTTTTTTGTTTTTTGGAAAGAAACTCTTGACCTCCATGAACATCTCTATAAGTTGCGAGGCTATCTTTATCCATGCATGTGCAGCCGCACGATGTCCTTGGTCAATAGCCTCTTGCAACCGCAACATTCGATGGTATTTGTCAAGGACAATCCTCGTTGCCTTCAGCTCCTGCTTGTCCCGTTCTGTGTTGGTCATCTGCTGACTCTTCAAGCTCTTGTAATAATCCAGGTTTTTGAACAAAATCAATTTCTTGGCTCCAGATAGACTTTCCACCGAGGACCCGAGGCCATCGAAGCCCTCTTCAATCGGTTCATTTGTGGAGTAAGCAGCCTCAGACTTCGACACGTCCTCCATCAACTGCGTGGCCATGTCCATATCATCTGTGTGATACAAAGCCTCTATCAAAGTGAGCTTAGTGTCAATATTGTCAGGTTGAAGCCTCAATGCCATGAACAAATACCTTTTGGAATCTGCATATTTCTCAATCTCCAAGTAGCACTTACCAAGGAGAAAAGCCAATTCGAGATTTTCCTGCGGCTTGTACAGGTGCTCGAGATATTGAATAGCATCCTCGTATAGACCTTTCTCCTCCAAATGGGTTCCTGCCTCATAGCATAAATCAAGAACATCCTCTTCCTCGAACAAGTGTTTGAAGTGAGATAAAGCTTCCTCTTTCTGGTCTAGCTGGAGCCGGAAAAAACCAAGTTTGAAGCGAATATCAATGGGAAGCCATACTTTCCTGGCCAAGATGGAGGCCGCATGTGCCGGCCTGGCACTCAGAACCACTTGGAATCTTCTGTGGATATCAAATTCGGCATCGTCATCATCAGCATCCCACCATGTTTCATCTTGGCGATCTTGCTTCCATCGTGAAAACAATTTGATGAGCTTGATTCCGGGAGTCCACGATTGTTGCGCAAGGAACAAGTCACAGGTGATATTGAGCTCCGTCCATGTAAAGACAGGGTACTGGATATTCTCGCGGGCCTCCATGTTATTTTCTAGCACCCGCATGTACAAGTTGATGGCGTCGTTTTCACGTTTTTGGTCCACATAGATGTTGGCCAATTGCTTGACAATAGAGGCATCCGTAGGAAAAAGCGTGAGGAGTCGCTGGAAGCCCTCCAAGGCCCGACCATACTGTTTCTTTTGCTTGTACAAAAGAGCACGTTCCTCGATGAAAGCAGGCACCGGATGTTCCAGCTTGGCCATGGCCTTGGTGTAACAATGGATGGCCTGGTCCACATGGCCCAACT
Source organism: Metschnikowia hawaiiensis (assembly GCA_002370325.1). Classification (NCBI taxonomy): domain Eukaryota; kingdom Fungi; phylum Ascomycota; class Pichiomycetes; order Serinales; family Metschnikowiaceae; genus Metschnikowia; species Metschnikowia hawaiiensis. The sequence goes on along the minus strand of NLAM01001331.1, from coordinate 128,827 downwards.
CAGCACTCAATTGGGCCACCATGCCCCAGAAATCGCCATCAGCCTCGCCACATTCCGCAGCTAGAAGCCAATAGAGACAACACCTATTGAGATCACCTCTCATCTGGCAGATTTCGCCTAGTGTTCGGTAGGCATTGAAGTTCTTGGCATCCAACTTGATCACCTCCATGTAATGTTTCCAAGCAGTAGTAAGGTCCGACCGCACAAACGCCTCGTTGGCTTTGGACAAGTTATCCCGCACCTCGGGGTCGTTATCCTTATTGGAAGCCTTCATCAAGCGTCTCTTAAGGTACTGGGTAGACTTGGGCTTGGTCCGCACCTTGAAGCCCGAGGCCGCCTTTATATTATCTCGAAGAGAGAAGCCATCATTCAAGTCATCGTGCCCCAGCTCAAAGCCCTCCAGGTCGGAGAAAATGAGCGGCTCGGGGAAGTCATCATCGTCAGCATGGTAGTCCATATAGTCGCCGCGGCGTAGCGGGGCCGGTCTTCCTGCAGACGTACTGCCGCCGCCAAGTTCGGGATCGATATCCATATAATCTTGGTACTCCTCGTCGCTGAAGTCCAGGCTTAGATCGCTTTCTGACATGTCGTGGGGCATTGGGCTGGAGTTGTGTGGAGCGCGCAACAGGTATATATTATGCTAGTGTTGATGTCCCGCACTGCGCGGGCTCATAGTACAGTATGAGATGGTATACTTTAGGGTATTCTGTTTATTTTCGGGCTGCAATAAATTTGAGTGAGTCCTGTACTTTAGAGATTCTAATTGATATGGGAATTGCGAAAAGTTCTTAAAACGGCCTTTTTCTCCATTTTGTATTCTCCATTTGTTATTCTACCTTTTGTGCAGGCTCTTATCTCCTCTCATCTTTTCTGCTGAGGCTCACCTCACTGAGGCTCACTGGGCATCTTCAAACACCAAAGAAGCACCCAGTAAAATATGGAATTAAATACGGGAAAAAAAAAGAAGATAATAAAAAAGTGGGTAATTCGTCTAAAACATAAAAAAAAAATGAAGATTAAAAATTCATCATAATTGAAAATGGCCCAGTTACCGTACCTTTTTCATTCTTTCACTTGGTTATTATATAAGGGTAATATTCCATTATACCTGATATAAATTACTTGAATCGTACTATATAGCTGATTTTTTTTTTTATTAATTTAAAACCATTATATAGTATTGAACGATTACCTAATCTGCTATATAATCTATTACTTGAACCCGGTGTCTCTGGTGCCTCTGGTGCCTCTAATGTCTTCGGTGCCTGTAGCCTCGGTCTAGCCTTCATCCAGACTCCCCCTTCCTCTATATAAGCCGGCTGTATGAAGTCCGCCTGTACTCTGCCTCTATATAAAACCACTCCCTCCTTCTATACAGACTGGAACCCCCATTCTGTATAGAGGACCGCCAAAATTATCCCGTGGTCGTCTTCTTTTCGGATGATTTGCAGCGGGGGCCCACGACGAGTAAGCCGTACGGTGCCAAGTGCAGGTGCCGTTGCTCACGCAGCGAACATCCTTGGTGCAGGCAACTGGGCACCATTCACGCGGGTGGGTGCTGCATGTGTAAGGCTAAAGTATAAATTGAGTCGATCTCCAAAGGGCGCATTCCAAACCACAAAATTCACACCATACTAGTTTTCTTATCATGTCAGCAAACGATTTCTACAGCTCCGGCGACAAGGGCGAAAGAGCCGACGTCCAAAATGTCGAGTCCAACCGTCTGAACGAATCCCAGCAAAACGGCGACCAACAAGACGGCGACAGATCGCTTCTTACCTCTGCCATTGGCGCAGCCATGGGCGGCGGAGGAGGCCACCACAAACAACTGAGTGGAATTGAGGGCATGATTGGCCAAGCGGTCATGAGCCAGATTACTGGAAAACACGGCAACAGCAACCATGGTAGCAGTGGTTCGTCTGGTATGTTGGGCAGTATCATTGGCGCTGCCACGGGACACGGCAGCAGCAACCATGGAAACGACTACGGCAACAACAATCACGGCAATGGTGGCTATGGTAACAATAATGATAGCCAGGGCTCTGGCTTGATGGGCAGTCTCCTCAACGCCGGAAAGCAATACATGGGCCTGGGTAACAAACACGAGGGAAACCACAACCAAGGATACGGTGGAAACCATGGTTACGGAGGTCAACAGGGCTACGGTGGTAACCAAGGAATGGGTGGAAACCAGGGCTATGGTGGAAACCAGGGCTATGGAGGCAACAATAACCAAGGGTTCGGCGGTGACGGCGACAATTCTTGGGGCTACGGTGGTGGCAGACAAGAGAGACGTGACGACTACGGAGGCAGACCCCAAGGTGGAAACGACAACTACGGAGGAAGACCCCAAGGTGGAAACGACAACTTTGGAGGTAGACCCCAAGGTGGAAACGACAACTATGGTGGTCAAGGCAGATGGTAGAATTTAAAATTATGACAATTACCGATGAAATATGATTACAGATGCGGGATTTGTAGTGCCAAGCGTTATAGTGGGAACACTGGCATGTGTGTAGATATAAAGTGTGAGAATTAAAGTGTGAGGATTAAAGTGTGAGGATTAAAGTGTGAGTAGTTAGTGCTACAATGATTCGCGTGCGTGTCACTACTACTCACTCCTCAATGAACGTGTACACGTGGCTCAGCTTCCTAGCCACCGTTGCCGCGGCCTCGGTGTCGCTCGAACTCCACTCCAACTGGACGAACGCGCCTTTTGACGTGCAATTGGTCGAGGCCATTGCTGGGGTCAACGACTCTCTATACCTTAGCACTGCCCTAGCATTATACTCTGAGCAAGGCTTGGACTCCGATTGGGATGCAGACGACCAGGAAAACGACTGGGACGATTTCCCCGAGCCTCTGGATCTCCGTCTGTATAAGAAGGCCACGGAAAGACTTTTGCCTGAGCAGCGGGGCTTGGCCAACCTTAACTTGGTCAACTCCATCATGTCTCCACGGATCAAGATGCACTACGACCACTACGAAACCCACGTGAAACCCACGCAGGCCGACGTGTCCAAGAAATGCTCCAAAGATTCGTTTGGCGAGGCTTTGGCGGACCCTATGGGTGCTTGGGTCAAATATGGCTCCAAGATCTACTGTTCTGAACAAGATCTATATGCGCTCCAGACCGATGCCACCTCGGAGCCGGTGTACGATTTCGATAGAATCGTGGGCCTGAGCAAAGATGCCCCGCTCCTATCTTTATATGGAGACCCCACCTGCGATCGCTTTGCTGCCATGTTCTCCACTCTTTACCAGCTAGCAGCGCAGGGCAATCTCCGGTTTGTATGGAGATACATTCCAAGAGATACTTTTTCGACTATACCATTGACGGGTTATGGTAAGACGTTGTACATCAAAAAGAAGCAGGAGGGCCAAGTCCCCACTCTTAACTCATTATCCAAGATCCTGGAGGTGGCCAAAAAGAGCCCTGTTTTCGAGTATGACGATGAGCAGTTACCTTCGATTTCATTGCGTCTTGCTGCTTTGGTCATGGCCGAACCGGACTCCAATAGACTCTCTCTGTTGACTGATGCCATCCACAACTTGCCCCGGTACGCACCGTACTTGGCTAAGATGGCCCCACCCAAGAACATCGGGGAGGTCGGAGCTTATGCCCTGGCTAACGAGAAGAAAGGTGCTTCCAGTGACTTGGTGGGTCTCTCCATCAACGGAGCACCAGTGCATCGGCTCGAAACAGATTTGCCCCATATCATTAAGAAAATCCATAGCGAACTCGAACATATGGAAGCAATGATGGGCTTGGGCTTTAGTCCATCGGAGACCAAGCTTTTGTTCTCCAAATTTGCTCTCATGAGTGCAGTGAAAGAAAATGAGTTCCGTATGGGTACTGCTCACAACAGGTTTTCCATCTACAAAGAAGCTTTCGACCCCGAGAACCGGAACCTGGGAGGCGTGGTGTTCTTTAACGATATTGAGAAGAATCCAAATTATAATCTCTATTCGGCTGACAGATTTGAGGTGTACGTTGAAAACGCCTCCAAGTTGAAGATGGGCCAAGTGCCACCTTTGAAAGAAAACGTGCACGATCTCATTTTCGTCTTGAACTTCTCCAACAGAAATCAGTTGAAGGTGTTCTTTGCAATGTCCAAGATCGTCTTAGATAATGGCATTGCGCAGCAATTGGGAATTCTTCCACTCATTGAAAACGCAAAGGATAACGAAATCGCTCGCAGGTTTTACCATGTCTTGGAAGTTGGTGAGCAGAACGAAGCACTTGCTTTCCTCTACAAGTACTACGAGTCATCTCCAGACACTGAAGAGGAGTTGTTTAAATTGGTGGCTATCCCCGATGACGTGCAATACCCTCAGTACAACAAAACACTTGAGAAATTCGAGTTGACCGAAGCGTCTGTTGTGGTCAATGGAATCATCCATGACATGCGGTCACCCACTTGGCAATCGCAAATGGTCAATCAAGTTAGCCATGATGTTACTCACTTGAAGGGACGCATAGCAGAAGGCAATGATCGTGGAATTCCACTCAAGGATCTTGTTTATGAGGGCTCCAAACCAGAACGCAACACACGTGTGATTCCTAAAGACCCCGGCAATATCAGATACAAGCTAGTTAGCACCGAGATGATCGATAACTCCATTGCGTTCAAGAAGGTTGTGGATACAGACCAACCGGCGGTCAACTTCTGGCTCATGGGAGATTTTAACTCCAGGATTCTTCTTGAGCAGTTGAAAGAGATATTCAACTTCATGAGACAGTTCAACGGAAGATCCACTCAGTTAAGAATTGTCAACACGGCAGAAAACTCAGCTTTGATGGAGGCGATGATCACCAAATATTCCCTGGCCCGCCTTACTTCTCAGAAACTTCGGGAAATGTCTGAGATGATTGGGGACGTGAGTATTCAAAGCCTCACCCCACGAAACTCCACCAAGATCTCGATGCTTGAGAGAAATGAAATTCAAACGCACCAGCCAGCTCTTCTCTTTAACTCTCGTTATATTCGGCTCGAGAAGGTCCTTAACGTGCGCCATTTGGAGCTGATGTTGGCATACGAGTACACTCAAAGGTTGGGAATTCTAGATGAAGTGTGCAGCACTCACTCTTCACAATTGCAAGACAATTCGATTTTGGACTTCAAAGACGAGACGTTTCCATACGATATTCTTGATTGGTACGACTTGGTGACATCTCGAATCACTGCTAGCTTCAATATTGAGGATTCTTTTGTGAGAACCGACGTTTCGAGGTTTGACTTTTCGTCTTTAGGTTTCTCCAACTCCTTCGATATTACTCCAGCAGATCCAAATAAGTTGTTGGATATTTTGGTTGTGATTGACCCAGCAGATGAGTTTTCCCAGAGATTGTTGGCCGTTACAGAATCGATCCAGGATTTGGAATTCGTGAATCTCCGCATCTTACTTCAACCATTATCCGAAAGCGACTCTCAGACATCTTTGAACAAACTCTATGTTTCTCAGTTTGCTCCGCTGACCCCACAGTTTTCATCTACCGGAGAGTATCTAGGCTTCTCCAGCAGACAATTCGAACATCTCCCCGAGTGTTCGGTGGTGGCAGATCTCGATGCCCCTATCAATTGGCAGTACTTGAAAAGCAACGGAACAGACCAGGCGGATCTCGATTCGTTGCTGATTTCCGAAACAAGTCAAATCCTGGCTCACTTCACGCTCACAAAGCTTATGGTGGAAACCCTCGTCAAAGACGTAAGAACGGGCCAGCCAGTCACGGGATTGACTTTACAAGCAAGCAAGGGACCAATGACTCGTGTGGGAAGCACTCTTCAGACTTTGGGATACAACCAAATGCAGCTTGAGCCGGGCTTGTGGCTGGTGAGTCTTGCACAAGACAGCCCCAGCGAGGATATTTTCGAATTGTTATCGGTGGATCAAAACAGGTACAAGGCCAATGACGAGGCCGTTTCTTCGGTGGCACTTCCCCTTTTCTCTCTATTGCCTTCGGTTTACAATGCAAGAATCCGGCACAAGTCGGGACACGAGCATTTGAACGTGTTTGCAGAGACTCAGACTGTCCTCCAAAGGAAAAGCAAACATGCCGATATCAACATCTTCAGTATCTCGCGAGGCCAGAGCTACGAGAAACTTATGGCGATCATGATGCTTTCGGTCAAGAAGTACGCGTCGAAAAGCGTCAAGTTCTGGCTCTTGGAGGACTATTTAAGCAAAACTATGCAAGAGCAACTCCCAGGCTTGGCAGCGGAGTTTGGCTTTGAGTATGAGCTAGTCTCATACAAATGGCCCATTTGGCTTCGGCAACAGAGAGAGCCAACACGCACGGTTTGGGGCTTCAAGATCCTTTTCCTTGACGTGCTCTTCCCTGCCGATCTTGAGCGGGTTATATTTGTTGATGCAGATCAAGTGGCCCGTGCTGATTTGGTGGAGCTCATGGATATGGATTTGAACGGGGCTCCTTACGGATTCACACCAATGTGTGAGTCGAACACCAAAATGAAGGGCTACATGTTCTGGAAGCAAGGGTACTGGCAGAATGTGTTGAAAGACGACCTCAAGTACCACATCAGTGCCTTGTTTGTTGTTGACCTCAAGAAGTTCCGCGAGCAAGGAGTTGGAGAGAAGTTACGGAGCCACTACCAAAAGCTTTCTTCGGATGCCGACTCGCTCTCCAACTTGGACCAGGACTTGCCCAACAATTTCCAGAGAGTGGTGCCGATCTTCTCGTTGCCCCAAGACTGGCTTTGGTGTGAAACCTGGTGTTCCAATGAGCACAAGAACACCGCCAAGATGATCGATATGTGCAATGACCCAACTTCATCAGAGGGCAAGTTGGAGAAGGCCAGGCGTATAATCATCGAATGGGATGACTATAACAAGCAGCTCCTGCAATTTGGAAAGGGCGAGCTTGAACTAGACCACGATGAGCTCTAGACAATAGAACTATCTACTTGAATACCCGAACATTATCACCCAGAGACAGCAATAGAAGTAGCAAGTGTGGATACTAAGAGAGCCGGACGAACCAAATAAAAATTTGACACTAAATTTGACACTAAATTTAAATGTAAAATTTGAATGTAAAATCAAAAACAATTTCCAACGCCGTAATCAAGCTAAATCCCCCACCTTGTGCTCTCTGCTATTAAGGGCTCAGTAGGACTCGAGCCCTGGGAATGACTCGTAGTTTTGCAGTCAATAATGCGCGCAGCGATAACCGTTGCAGGCCCGATCAGAGATTAGCCTGCATGGCGGACGATGCGGCGAGCGCACGTGACATTCATTAATTCCAGCATTTTAAGCATTATTGACACAAAGGCCTCCACGTCAAGCCAACTGGGCCGCCCAGAAGCGTTAACTACAAACGCATCCTGGAGCTGAACTTAATAGCATCTTCCCGCTTCATCCGAAAATAAATCCCCGTGCCAGAAGTGCATGACTGCTGCACGATCAAGGTGACCGTGAGTCACATGAAATCAGGCAAGTGCATGCAGGACAGAAGCACTAGTGGGGAAACCCGGTCGAGATTTCAATCAAAAGAATTTCACACCCCACCAATCAATTCTCAAAACCATCTTCACGAGTCTTAGCAATGAAGATAGCAGAGAAATTGAAGCAGGCCCACGGAGGCGTCAACCCGCCGCCCGCCACGTTTTCGTTCGAGTTCTTCGTTCCCAAAACCTCCCAGGGTGTGCAGAACCTTTACGACAGAATGGACCGGATGTATGACTTGAACCCGATTTTCGTGGATATCACCTGGAACGCCGGAGGCAGATCGTCCAGCTTGACCAATGAAATGGTCTACACGGCGCAATCCACCTTGGGGCTCGAAACGTGCATGCACTTGACCTGCACCAATATGGCGGTGTCGTACATCGACGAAGCCTTGGACAAGGCCTACAAATCTGGATGCCAAAACATTTTGGCTTTACGGGGAGATCCTCCTTTGGATGGTTCGGAGTCCACCGGTGATTTTAGGTATGCCAAGGACTTGATTGCTTATATCCGCAAGAACTACGGGGACCACTTCAACATTGGAATCGCGGCCTACCCTGAGGGACACCCCGAAGAGGAAGACAACAATAAGTTGTTGCAGTTCTTGAAGGAAAAGACCGATGCAGGCGCCGACTTCATCATCACCCAGATGTTCTACGATGCTGACAACTTCATTGCGTGGTGTGAGAGGATCCGCGAGTACGGCATCACCATCCCCATCATCCCCGGGATCATGCCCATTTCGACATATTCCGCCTTCATCAGAAGAGCCAATTGGTCGCAGGTGCACGTTCCCCAGCACTTCTTGGACCGCTTGAACCCCGTCAAGGATGATGATTATGCTGTTAGAGAACTCGGCTGCGAGCTCGTGGCCGAGTTGTGCCAGAAACTCATTGACTCCGGTCACGTCAACCACTTGCACCTCTACACCATGAACTTGGAGAGATCCAGTATCATGTTATTGGAGAAACTCAACTTGATCGAGTGTATCAAGGACAACGAGGCCGTGGGCGAGGATCTCCCTTGGAGGAAGTCCTTACATCCAAACAGATCCAAGGAGGCCATCAGACCCATCTTTTGGCAAAACAGAAAGTACTCGTACATCACGAGGACCTCGGGATGGGATGAGTTCCCCAATGGTAGATGGGGTGATTCGAGATCGCCTGCTTTCGGTGACATTGACCTTTCTGCATCTGAGCTATTAAGACAATCGCCTAAAAGAGCCTACGAGTTGTGGGGCTGTCCACAAAACCTTGCTGACTTGTCCAATATCGTTGTCAACTACTTGAAGGGCGAAACCAAAGCCTTGCCTTGGAGTGACGGTCCTATTGGCCAGGATACGGAGGTGCTCAAGAAGTCGCTTATTGAACTCAACAATAATGGTTTCATCACGTTGAACTCGCAGCCTTCTCTATGTGCAGCCAAGTCCAACGACCCAATCCATGGCTGGGGCCCCAAGAACGGCTTTGTCTACCAGAAACAGTACTTGGAGTTCTTGGTTCACAAGGACAAACTCCCCAAGTTATTGCAAGCAGTGGAATCCAATAACCTGTCCAATCCTTACGGGTTCGTGACGTACTACTTAGTGGATAAAGAGGGTTCATTGACTACTAACTCCAAGAATGACGATATCAACGCCGTCACGTGGGGTGTTTTCCCCGGAGAAGAGATCTTGCAGCCCACCATCGTGGAAAAAGTGTCTTTCCTTGCATGGAAAGACGAAGTGTACACGTTGATTGACGAATGGGTCACGATCTTCAAGTCCAAGACCATCAGTGAGCTTGTGGAGGCAGACAAAATCAACGCCTTCTCCGAGTTCATGACCGGTTTCGGTAACAGCTTCGTCTTGTGCAATTTGGTCAACAATGATTTCACTAGCGACAATGAGGATATCTTCAATTTGTTAAGAAACCTCTAAGCATCCCACAATAGCATTTCAAAGCAGCCTCCCCGAGAATGCTCAAAACACTCTCCATCGGGCAACCATAAAATATTTCAGTTCTGGCTTTTCTTGTCAAAGAAGAGCATTTTTCCTTGATTATGGTCAATCGACCCGACATTTATCTAATTCAACTTGGTGATAAATCAATCTCCCGCAGAATCCGACTCTTCGTTCCGCAACATCTTTATTACTTCTGCATTCTTCAAGGCTTTGAAAACTAACCTTTATATAGCATCCTCAACGGCATGGTTCGAATAAAAAATCCACTAGAAGCAATGTAGACCTTCAAGACAGAGTCTCATACCAAGTTCCCAATTCTCCAGAGCTCCATATTCATGATTTTGAATTTCCCAAGCTTGTGTCCCGTATCACCATGTTCGTTCAATATCTCATTCCCAAATGTTTCACAAGGGTATGACACTCCCAGGTAGAGCGACTTGTCTATCCATAAGCCATTGTTACCCGAAGAGGAGCCAATGGCAATGTAGTCATGGTTGGAATAGATGATGTTATCGTTGACTCCAGTATACATGAACGCCTTGAAGCGTTGCCTGGTCTCTGGGTCCTCTTCACGAGACTTGGCTAGCTTCTCCTTATCAAAAAATTCACACTTCCACAAGAAACACTCGCCGTTCCCATAGTATCTCTTGTGATCCGTGGCCTTGAGGTTTTCGTTTAGAAAACACCCAAACTTATTCTTCTTCTCATCCTGGATCACTAGCACATAGCTCAAAGGCCTTGTGCTTCTGGCATCCGTATGGCTGAACGATACCATATTCAGCACCACGCCCTCGGCAAAACCTTTTTCCGCCCGTTCTCCCTGTTGCTGCTTATACTTTAGCCTTTGGTATTGGGGATCGCAGTTGCGGTAGAGAGTGTTCAAGGAAATGCCGTTTTGGTCAAAGGAATACACCAATTCCCAATCGTCATAGAGCTGGAGCCGAGGAGGCAACAAGAGCCGGATGTCCGAGGCCAACTCCGTGTTTAGTAGCTTGTGCTTGGCAGAGATCTTATAGCCATTGAGGTTCAACAGGGATAGTGGAGGTAGCGAGTCATTGCTGGGCGTTGATTTTTGTGGGGAAGAAGGCAGCGGGGATTTTTGGGGACGGAGAATGCGCCCGAGAAACGACTGCTGTCGCTTCTTTGGTTCTGGTGGGGGAGAGGAATTAGCTTCTGCCATGGTGTGCCTGCTTATCTAGAGATTTGGCGCGATTACATTGCGGAGTACACCTTGTCCTGTCTACAGGCGAAGAGATCATAAGTTGGAACACGTCAGTGACGTACATAGATGACCCGAATAAATGGGGAAAGATTTGTTTTCCTGGAAGATGGTATCTGCCGAGGAATATGGAAATATGCACATTTTTTAAAAAAATTAGATCCCTTTCGAATGTGATTTAGTGGGCTGAATTTGCACTGAAGTGCATGAGACTCAGCAAGAACTCCACGCCAATCTTCACACTATCAACAAACACAATGTCAGGGTACAATGCCGACAATTTCAGGTCAAGCCCGGCCATTCCTGCACACCCCAATAACACACAGTCCACCTTATCATCCTTAAACTCATGGAGAATGGAGTCCACACGCGTGCTGATCTTCTTGAACTCCTCTGGGTCGGCCAAGCTCAACACCAGTACATCCAAGGCCCTGGTCTTGTTAAACTTTCTGGCGGGAAATACGCCGCTTCCTGCAAACGAAGTAATGGCCTCGTCAAGCGTGGCGTTCCACCCGCTGGTACTGGTCAACACAAACAGTTTTTGGAGGCGGGCATTGGCGTAGCTGTAGAGAAGGGTCGCCTGCATTATGCCCATGACTGGTTTATCGGTATTGGCCGCAAGCGAATGCACGAGAGGGTGGTCTGAATAGCAGCACACGAGAAACCCATCGTGCTGCTTGTGTAGATCCTTCTCCAAGAGGTCGGGGAGAGCCACCTTCTCCGAGACAATCAGAGACTCGGTGCCATCGATTTCCTTTGGGGCCGGGTCCGGGGCCGTGTAGAAGGCCAATGAGATTCCCTCGGGGGCCACGAGGATCTTGCGGAGGTTGTCGGTGACTTTGGTGGAGGAGTTTGGGTTGACCACTAAGATGGAGGGCATTTTGGGGCCTGGGAGATGTGGGCGCGGGCTTTTGCTTTTGACCGGATTATGCACCGGTATATCTCTATCGCGTGCACCATGATGCACCATAGATAACGTCCCTCCATACATGAGCCAAGCCTGTGAGCACCCATCTTCCATCACACAGTGCCACCCTTTGCACCCACCATTTTATCCCATGCCATCATTCGTCTCACTCTTCTTTTCCCAAATCTCTTGATATTATATCCCCTGAGATCTCCTCCACTCACCATCTATTAAATACCATCACCCATAAGTCGTTCTATAAGACGCGACTGCGCTCATCTTACCACACCAATAAATGTCTTTCATAGCGGTGATTGATCGGCCCAGAAATATTGCCACCTGGTGCCGCAGCTGTGTTTCTCTAGCGGGTATAGCGGCCCAGATCCAGTTTCTGCTTAGCAATTCGTCGCTAGCCATCCAGGCCATCAACACCAGCAGAACCACGCATGCAGAGGTGCTGTTCGAGAAGACATTCTTCCGGGATTTATCGATGGATCACGAAAAGGAGTTTCCCAAAGAATGCCATACGTTTGTGGTGTCTTCGAAGCACCTCGTCATGCTCTTCAAAAACCTCGAGTCCAATGGACTCAACTACATCTGCCTTCGCGTGGAGAGCAATTCGGAAATCCCCGTGCAGAGGCAATTCAAACTCAATGTGGAGATGTCCTCCAAGAAACTTGTTTTGAAAAAGTACCAGATCAGTTTCCAGCCGGTTCTGGGCGAAGACACCAGCAATTTGCAGCGCTACAACGAAATGCTCCTGAGCTCCAACTACAACCAGTTCGTGCTTGAGACTTCGGTCATGAAGCTGTTTTTCGATATGGTGCCCACTTCGACCGAAGACTTTGGCATCGAAATCAAGCTCAACAAGATCAACTACACTGCTTACACCAAGCAAGTCATGAAGGACCGAGATTACCTCAAGCACCCCATGCTGATCATGATTCTGATGGCCACGGACGAGTTGCAGGAAACCACATTGGGAGAAGTTGAAACAAGTCTTAACTTTAGACTAAAAGATTTCCGCAACTTCATCAACTTGGTGTGCAACTTGAAGTCGGATACCAGCTACGACATTGAAACCATTGAGCCCGAATCGACGTTCGAGGCCATTTTCAAGGAACCCGCTACGCCTATTTTGTTTCAGCACATCCGGCCCAACTTCGCTGTTCGCTTCCTACAAATCACGGTTGATGACAGTGCAAACAAGCCTACAGAAAGCCAGCCCAACCAGCCCAACCAGCCCAACTTTGTTCTCAACATACCCAAACTACAACAGCTAACCGTCAAAGCAAACACGGATTCTACGGATTCGTTCTCAGATCCCAAGCGACGCCGCATCGAAAACAGCATCAACTCAACCTACTCCAACAACCTACTACTTGATGAAGGGGAAACAGACTACACGAACTCCGAGGACGAGAATGTTACGGTTCTCGGCCCAACGCAGAACGTGGACAGGCCCACGTCACTATTTGATTGAATGTATTAGCGTATCATATAACATATGTCCCGGGCAGCACACCGTGTGCAAATCTAGTATCTATGTGGACTTGACCTTCTTGTCTTGAAAATGGTACTGCACCCACCGGGTACCTTGGGCCAACTGGGCAACCTCATTGACTGCATGACATGCAAATAATAAATAGTTCTTTGGAGCAATTGACACGGAGTACTTCATGAACACTAACGAGTACACAATCAATGACCCGGTCATGGGGCCACTGATGTATTCAGGGTCTTTCTTCAAGTCCAACACTGCTGCCACGGGGATACCAAAGTTGGACACTGGGCCCCAGAAGTGGCTGGTGAGCATGTACTTGAAATTTTTTTTGTTGAATATGTTTCGGAACGACATTGTGAGCAGCAATAGGTGTAGATGATAAATCTCTTTCAACGCGGATACGCTCGCTTCTGTCGGTCGAACACCCGTAACTAGGGCCCGCGGGGATGCAAGGGCGTTGTGTGCAGGTCCTCGGGCCGGAGCTAGTGGTTGTTGCGCATTTCCATAATTCCTTCCATTCCATAAACTGAAACGGATTCGTTTTTGGTAGTTAAAAAATTCTTATCAGTATGAAGCTTATATCGTTATTTCATTTACTTGTATATTTGTTTGTGTTTCATACTAGGAAATCCCTGATCTCCTGTCCTCAACTGAGCTGATTCGATCATCTCTCATAGTAGCGAATTCATTGCGTCTCATATATGTTTTTTCCTTTATTCTTCAACCTCTTCTAGACGAGGGCTAGAAGATGCCTTCATGAAACCTTATTCTCTGTAACAATAGTTAAAAAGTTTAATCTTTCATTTTTCTTATATGCAGGCACGCCCAGTATGCAGTATATCATCTCGCATGTACTGGCACCTTCTCCTCGTGTGCAATAAAAAATGTACTTCGAAAACGAAGAAGCTTTTTGTTACGGGAAAACAAAGCTTTATTGGATAGTATACATTGGGAACATCTGGGCGCTCATTGGTACTTGGGCTCTATGTTCATATTGTTCTGTAATGACTCGTAGTCGCGGATCATGCCCGATTGGTCTTCCATCATGTCGTCCGTATAGTCATTCTGGGTGGTTTCCTGGTAGGTGCCGGATTGGGTGGTTCCTTGGTAAGGATCTGGTGGGGGATGTTCCTGGAACGGCTCTAGCCTGCCCAAGGTGGTAGGTGCCGGATGGTTCATCATGGTGTAGTTTCTATTGGAGTTGTCGTCTTCTCTGGCGATTCCCAAGTAGTAAGGCGAGTTCTCTGGGTTTTCAACCCAAAAGGCATCCTTCAAATTGTTTCCAAGCAACTCGGTCACCTGAGGGTCAGTGCTGAACCCTTGGAACGCCGCATTATTAGAATGCTGCGCCCTTCTAAAATGGTTGTTGAGCTCATTGGTGTGTTCAACAACCTTTTGCATCAACACCAATTGCTTCGAAGACCATAAATTGACTTTCAAGCTTACAACTTCTCCCACTAAATAATGTAGCTCCAAGAGACTTTGGATCTTTCTGCCCAACCGTGTTATAAAGTCGATTCCATTAAACTCCACCAATGCATTGGCTCTCGAATGAAGCACAATAAAAATCACAACAATTCCCTGATAGATATAAGACGCGAGCAATGGGTCTCTAGTGCTGAAGATCTTCTGCAACGAGAAATTCCCAGCGTTCGTATCTCCAGCTGTAAGCATGGGGATGGACTCTTTAATGAACCTCTGGGATAATTCAACAAGCTGGTCCACGAAAGCGATGATGGACTCCAGGATCAGAGCAAGAAGAATTCTCGTATCGTGCGGCATGTCCAAAAGCGGCTCAAGGTACTTGATCCTATTGACGTGAAGCACCAACATATCATCTCTAGCATCGTTGCTTCTGAACGAGTTGGGCAATTGAGTTAAGTCATCGATGTATGTCAACCCGGAGTTGATCAGACCTTGGTACAGGGGGCTCAAGTAATAAGTGAGAGCCTCCAATTCCTCTCTATATTTGTTTTCGATGTTCATCACATTGTCCATGGAGATCTCATGCATGAAGCTTTCAATTAGGTTCAAGTTGGAGAGTCGCAAACACTCACTTAACCCGGATTTCAAAAGCGCATTGATCAATTTATCATGTTCCTTGGCCTCGGATGGAGTCGTGGCTTTGACTCTTGGCAATGAAACAGGATTAGTCTGCAACAATATTGGGTTTGGTCTTCCGAGAATGGAGCACATTTGAGCACTCAAGTACCGCAACGCAAACCATACCCTCACCTTAGGCAACTTGTTCAGGAAATAATCCTCTCTGTACAGCTCAAAAGTATCAAACTCGTCCGAAGGCCCCTGCATAGATCCCAGGTGGCTAGACGTCTGATTCAGGTACTTGTTGGGCTTCAAGATCACGTGGAGCCCCAAAGCATAGGCGATGGAGCAACTATGAAACATCATAGACCATGACTCTTCGTAGCGACCCTCCAAAAACTCCCATTCCGTACACAAAATGTAGGCTTGAACCGTCACGTGAGACTCGTTTAAAAGATTGTGCCGAAGCGAAGAGAACTCTCTAAAAAGGGATTTCTTGAGAACGTCGATCTCACGCCAAAGCGCAGGGTGGTCGTTCACAGGAATTCTCCCCAACTCATTGTACTTGGCGGGGCTAAGTCTTGAAAGCAGTAGAAGCAATATCATGTACAAGACAAGAAGTTCGTCGTCGATCTCGCTGTCTTGTTCGTCCATGGAAGGATGGTTTTCCACAAACTCAAGAGTATTCTTCCTAGAAATAAAGTAGTCGTAGCTCCGAGTGTCGAAGAAATTGTCGATCAACAACTTCAAAGCCCTCTCGTTCTTTTGGAGGGCCGCGTCCTTTTCAAGCACCCAGGGTAGTGGTTTCTTGTAGAAGGAATACTCCGTGGCTTCCGAGTCCGAGTCCGTTGCAAAGTTCTGTCTTTGGGAATCAGTGGTCCACGAGTGGCGTCCAAGACTATTGCTCCTGGTCAAGTTGTTGGCCGAGATATCTTGCATTTCCTCCACCATATTATTGGACAGCAAAGGCCCGTAATACTTCTCGCCCTTCTCGGAGGTTTCACCCTTGACCTTGAATTTGCCATCAGCATTGCTAGGGTCCTTGGAGCCCTCGATTTCGGAAGACATGTTCTGGTTGTCTCTGGTCAAATCCTGTAAGGCCTTTTCCATTTGGGAGCTCTTGACGCGGAGCAGCTGCAACTCCTCCTCGAGCTTGGAGACGGACGGCGATAAAGACAGGTTTTGCTCCAAGCCCTCGGAACTCTCGGAGGTGTTCTCCTCCTTGACCACGGTTTCATCGTGCACAGGGATATTCCGATAGGTGGGAGGGAACTCACAGGGCGTGCCCCGGTGGGTGCAATGGTTGCAAGGCTTGACCTTGTTGCATTTGATTTTTCTTCGTCGGCACCGCACACACGAGATGGGGTACACGCCGGAGTTTTTCAGAGAACTGGTATTCATTGGAGAAGGACCTTGGAGAGCGAAAGCGGACTGGATGCTCGCCATTTCTCAGGGAGCATCGAAGATGGGAGCTGCACCTGCGCGCAGCCAGAAGGCTAAAAGCGGCATTCCGCGTTTGATGTCTCACTCCCACGCACTCCGTGTCTCACCCTATTTCACGGCCTAAGCCTCAGCCTCAATGCTCAGTGCTCATAATGTCTCACTCTCTTTTTCTTACTAGCTGCTCATGGGGTCTCACTGATTGTCTCCATGTGCCATGTGTCATTGTTCCATTCTAATTGTATGATTGTCTATTGTATGATTGTCTTATATCTAATTGTCTTATATCTAATTGTCTAACTGTCTAATTGTCTAATTGTCTTATGTCCATTGTCTTATGTCTGATGTCTAATGTCCAATGCCTAATGCCTGACGTCAACTGTCTAATTGTCATGTCTAATTGTCCAATTGTCTAATTGTCTTACGGTTATCTCCCTATCGTTGACATGATCATTGCGTTGGTTGTACATTCCACTCGCACTTTTAGTCTGACATTTTTTCTTGTCACTTCCCCTCCTTTTTTTTATCTCACGGCCACCGCCACGGACTGCCTCACTTTCTCCTTTCTGTCGGCAACTGCCTCACTGTCACTCCTATGAACACCTGATCTCGGAATATCGTATCCCGGTGAAAAGCGTATAACCATAGATTCAAAAAAAAAAAAAAAAAAAAAAAAAAAAAAAAAAAAAAAAAAAAAAAAAAAAAAAAAAAATTGAAAAAAAAAAAAAAAAAAAAAAGAAGATAAAAAGAAATAAAAAAAAAAAGTAACTAATTAATTAAAGAATAAAAAAAGGGGTCAATATTGCTCATGAACGTACCTTAAAAATTATGTTCCTTTTCTTATTTTTTATTTATTCTTAATTTTTTGTTTTACTCTTATTTTTTATTCTTATTCTTTTTTTTTTTTTGTTTTATTTCAATTTTTTTAATTCACTTTTTTTATTTCAATTTTTTTGTCTTTTTTATTCTCGTTCTGGTTCATGGTTTTGGTGGAGGGTCAACGTTTTTGTAGATATTAATTTTAAATCTGCGGAAATATGAAGGGTCAAAATTAATCAGTGCTCATACTCTCTTTTTTTCAGTCTCACTCAGTCTTCTCATGTCCATCTACGGCTCAGTTTTTCTCACTTCTACGCTCAAATCAGACCAATAAATGTAATTACTATACAGCACCCCCGGCTAACGACGATCAGCTCCGAAACCTCTCTTACCAGAGAACAAGTGTTTGGGCATGGCAGCAGCAGTGTGACGATCACCCTCACCTTGTCTGGCCATTCTGTTTCTCTCTCTTCTGTGCAATTTCAGCACTCTATCAGCATGCGACCGCACCGATCCATCGGCCACACCATCGTTGAACCGATCGGGCTGGTCCATTGGCAGTCTCTTGGATTGAATCTTCTTCTTGATGCCTTGGTTTCTCTTTAAGATCTCCACTCCGCTCATGTTGTTCTTGACTCTCTTGGCATTGCCTCTCAATGCGCTGGTGTCGTGTCCCAAGGACTCCATGTGTCTCTCCATCTGGCCGAATGTCTTCTTCACCAGCTCGCGAGGAATCATGGCCTTGTTCTTGAGACTCTTCCTCGTTAAGCCTTCTTCCTTCATCATTGAATGCTTGTTTCTAATCCACTGGGCCTTCTCATGAATACCCTCTGCTTCCTCATCCTCAAGGTCCGAGTCCGATTCGTAGAAACCTTCGGCCTCCAACTTCTCTTCTTCGGCCTCCAAGGCTTGCAACTTGGCCGCAATGTCGGCGTCCAAGAAATCGTAGACATTCTTTCCGTCCAACACCTCGGGCATGGTGTCTTGCTTCCACTCGTCGTCCTCCAACATGTAAAAGTCTTTGAGGTTGATGTTGAACACACCGGCTCCTCCGTTGGCCTCCTCGATGTCTCTGGATAAAAGCTTTCTGTTGGGGTCTTCACGGTCGTACTTCTCCATGACGTTAACACCGTCGGGAATGTGAGCAGGACGAGCCACGTCATCACGAGCCTGGGGTCTGGCCACGTGGATCTTGTTCAACACATTGTTGACACGGGCAGTACCCTTCAATTTCTGCTCGATACGGGCCGTCAACAACTTCTCACAGGCCTGGTTTCTGACCTGCATGACGTTCTCTTCCTCGTAGCACGAGGTGTGCATGACATCCACACCTGGGGTGGACGAGATGGAGTTCAAAAGCTCTTGCTTGTCTTCGTCCAAGTCCTCGACCTTGATGATATCACTCTTGTTCATCACCACCATCACAGACTTGTTGGCAAACAAAGGCTTGATCAGGTTGAACAACTTAACCTGGGCCTCGATGGAGAAACCACACTGCTCCGACAAGTCCATGAAGTACAACACACACGACCGCAAGTGGGCAATGGCGTAGATGGACTGCATCTCGATATTGTTCATCTCGTCGGTGGGTCTGTCCAAGATACCGGGCGTATCTATGGCCTGGAACCGCAAGTATTTGTAGTCAAAGTGCCCCACGTACAACGACTTGGTGGTAAAGGCATATGGCTGCACCTCGACATCTGCTTTGGTGATGCATCTCAAGAAAGAGGACTTACCCACGTTGGGGTAACCGCAAATAAGCAAGGTTCTGGTGTTGGGGTCGATGGAAGGTAAACGGCCCAAATGCTGTCTGACCTGCTCCAAGTACACCAATGGGTCCTTCAACTTCTTGGTGATGGTGGCCATACGTCCCAAAGCAGCTCTCTTCAACTGCTTACACTGGTACAACGACTGTCCGAACTTCAACAATCTCACGTAATCACGAGCGACTTGCTCGATCAAGGTCTTGGCCTTGGACACCGCAGCCAACGACACCTTGTAGTGGTTCTTCTCGTACAAAGTGTCCATCAAGTCTCTGTGGAAAGGGTGCACGTCGTTAATATTAGGGAATCCTGCCAACATATCGGTGAACTTCTCAACAAAGCCCTCCGAGGTGAACTTGACTTTTCTCATGTAAAACGCCCTGATACGGGTGATCTTAAAGCCTGTTCTGATGACGGTGGGGGTTTTTCTCTGCGTCCGATTAAGGACAATGTCCAACATGTCGTTGGCCGTTGGCACCGTGGGGATGTCTTTCCAGGTGAGTTGCATTGTGATGAGTTATGGCGACCTTAGAGAAGACTATGGGATGTGGAGCTCAGTGGTTTTTCTGAGGCAGGCATCGCATTTTTTTTTCCCTCGCGATGGTCTTGATACGGACTGCAGGCAGCGCAGATGCGACTCCATTTCTTTTGGTCCTGATGACACCTGAAAGTAGGGAATGCATTTTATACAAAAAAAAATATTTTCTTGGATAGGTCCCTTTCTTTGATTTGTACCTATTCTTGAATTTGTATCTTTTCTTAGACCATTATTTTTTTTTTATTATTACCAGCTTGATTAATCAAGCTTATGATGCATCTGCACAAATTCTTACGCTATTCTTCATGGGTATCTGCTTGTAGTCATGTATCTATTAATATCCCAGACGCTACTCGTTGTCATGATACACTAAGTAGTTGGGTAAGCCCACAACTTCGTACCCTAGTCTTTTGGTCATCTTGGCAAAGCCCTCTGTTTCGATCAAGTGGTAGAAGGGGAATGACGGGAACATGGCTCCGTCTCGGTGCACATCTGCATTCACCATCACGGCTCCTCCTCCCACTCCATCCAACTGCATCTCCACGCTCTTATCACCGTTTTCCTCGTAGAAGTACGCCATCAACGGTCTGTATGTGGCGATCTCAGAGTATCCTTCCACGATGATCTCATCCTCTCTCATACTGGACGCAATCTTCAAGCCCTCATCCGATTCCACCCAGTTGTTGAAGTCATAAGGTCTGATCTTGGGGGTGCCACCCTCCGTGAATCTCTGATACACATTTGCACTAAGCACTGGCTTGTTGTGAGAGATCATGTCCTGGATGATTGTGTTGGGGGTCTCCACGATGTCAGCATCCAACCAGAGCACCCACGAAGTGGCCGGAGCAATGGTGGTGAACACCAACGAGTTTCTGGCTAGAGCCATCATCGACCGCCGTTCCTTCTGCACATTCAATGCATGCCTGTCCTTCTCCAGCTGCGATTGCAACGAATCGGTGTCCTGTCTCAAGATGGTGATTTTCTTGAACTTCTGAGGGCCCAGCTGCACCTGCTTGACGGCCTTCTCCAACTGCTTCAAGGCCTCGTCTCCGGCGGAAGTCCTGGGCAAATTGAAACCCAAAGAAATGAGTTTGTGGTCATATGAAATCTTGAGCAAGTTCTCCCAGTATTCAGGGACGAACCGCGACATAGGCGACAAGATCAACACCTCGGACGTGAACATGGAGGCCTTGGCGTTGGCATCCAACAAGTTCAAGTCGTAATGCATGATGTGGTTTTTAGGCAAGTTCTTCAAGATCACAGAGTCCTTATTACCTCCGCTCAACCAGCCATTGTTTTTCTTGTTGTAGGAGTACTTGGTCTTGGTGGACGAGTACAAGTCCGACGAGTTGGGGCCGCTGAAGAACATGTAGTAGACGACGGCAACAAAGGAGATGAGCCCTATCAAGATGAGCGGCTTTCTCCGGACGGTCCGGATTAGTTGGCTTTTGGACATCATGGCGTAGGGTTGAAGAGTGGATAAGTTCGCGGGTTGGTTTCTGGTGTGTTTCCTTTGGCTCTGGCATACAGCAGGCCTTGAAAAAAACCCATGCCTCAGAACACGTGCCAGAATGTCAATGCGGAAACTTTAACCATACACTCTAGCTACCCACGATTAGACGGATCGAAATATTTTGGGATTTACAAGTGGCATAACGCTATGCTTGTTCTTTTCTTTTCTTTTCTTTTCTTTTCTTTTCTTTTCTTTTTTTTTTTTTTTTTTTCCTTGTATTTCATTATTCGTTGCGATCTTCACGGCTTCCAAGACCCTCACCTAATTACATTGCATTACAATATTCTGATTCGCTGTGATCACAGTCTTTTCTATGATATTCAAAAAATTACTTGAAGACCTTACCGTCGGCAATCTCAATCTTCTTACCGTCGACCTCAACAGGCTCGTCCCATGCCAACATGTTGTCAACAAACTTTCTGACCTCTGGGTCGGAACCATCGAGCTTGGAGTACTCGTAAGACTCCCAGTCTGGGGCAACATCGAAGGCTGGAGCGAACTCTTGGCCTCTAACCAAGAAGAAACCGGTGATACCGTTGTCGTTGTTGACACCGTACACAACCATACATCCAAACATGTACTTGGTGGATGCACTCAATCTGTTGAAGAAACCTCCAACCAAGTTGTTGGACATGAAGGTCATGGTCAACTCGTCGTTGTATTTGTAACCGACCTTGTACAAGGACCACTCAGATGGGTCGTACATGTTCTTCCAGAACCATGGGATGGCAGTCTCTCTGGTCTCTTCGTTAGAGTAGATTCTCTTCCACTCGTCCAAAGCCTGCTTGGGCTTACCCAAAGCCTCCAATGGGTGCTTTGGCTTTGGAGCCTCAGCTGGAGCTTCCTCTGCGGGCTTAGGAGCAGCCTTAGGAGCGGCCTCCTTAGCAGCAGCTGGGGCAGCAGCCTTCTTCTCCTTCTTTGGAGGAGTGTACTCGAGGGGCTTCTCGGCGTACTTAAATTCAGGGATACCAGCCTTGAACAATGGTTGAGCAGAAACAGTCTTGAACCATCTGGTGACGGCAGGGTGTTGCTTTCTCCATTGAGTACCGAACAATTTCTCGAAACCTCTGACGAATTGCAAAGCGACAAAGTAGTCAGCAAAAGTCAATCTCTCGCCAACCAAGTAAGTGTACTTGGACAATCTGTCCTCGTAAACAGACATAACAGTCTTCAAAGCGTCTTGAGATTGGTCAACCTGCTTCTTGTTGTAAGGAACCAAACCAAGGATTGGCATGACAATGTTGGCGAAGTGAACCAAGAACTCGGAGTTGGTGAAGGACAACCATCTGAGGATCTCGGCGTACTCAGTGTTGTTCTTACCCAACAACTTGTGGTTCTCGACAAGAGAGAGCACTAGGAGTTAGTATACAGCGCGGTGAAATCACGCATCCACTTTTTTTTGCTTGTAGGGTTCAGATTTACAAATTCTCGACATTATGTGTTAAGACAGGGATAACTGTAAAATAAAAAAGATTTCATCATGTAAGCAAAAACGTTTGAGCGCAAACAAATATACATACAGTAAATAGAGATGGCGATAACCTCAGTCAACTTGACACCCTTAGGACCCACAAAGGCTGGGACCTTTTGCAAGGGGAAGTTCTTCTTGAAGACAGCAGATTGAGCTGGGTCTTCGACCTTGACATCCAACTTAAAGTGCTTGACAAGAGCAGCGGGAATGACTCCTCTGATTTTGTCGTTGGCGTAAAGGGTACCTTGGGACATGATATATAGATGAGGAAATAAAGATGCGGAAGAATTTTTCGTCTGGTATTGCAGAGGGCGTGCGCCACGTGACGTGCGGGTAATCCATGTGGCACGCAGTCAGGCAGGTTTGAGGGTGCGTCACCTACATCAGTACACCTCGCTACTGGTGACTTGCACCTATTCATGTTACCAAAAGAATAGATCCTACGCCGGTACTTTACCGATGTATATTTTAATTTTTTCCATTGCTGTACTTTACCCAAGGGGACGTTGTCTATAGTGAACAATCAAAAGTTGAGATCCATTGGCGCTGACCTCATTGCGTGTAAGTTACATTTCTACATACTGGACTAGTCTTTGAGTACAGATTTTACTGAGACTTGTAAAGATGATTCTTGAGACTTGTAAAGATGATTCTTGAAATGATCTTGAGTTGATTTTAAGGTGATTCTTGAGATGGGTTTTGAAAATGTTTCCATCGTCAAAAAAAAAAAAAAGGAAAGCTGAGTGGAATATAACGCACCAGATCCTAATATAGTACGTCTCAGTTCCACCCCAACCAAAACTCAAGCCTAATGGCTCCGGTATTGATCCTTCATTTCGACCTTAAATCTGGTGCTTGAAACAAGGTCAGTAGTCAAGTCAATTATAGTCCGTGCTGTCTACTACTGTCTAGTAGTGCACTTCCTGTAGTATACTTTGGAAGTGAAAAACAGTAGACGGGACCACCAACCATGGTCTTCCCATTGAACTTCTGTTCTAATTAAAAAAAAACAAGGTAGGTGTTGGTTCCATTTTAACCATTCACATAGGGGCTAGTAGTGCCTAGTTATTGGAGAATTTCTTTCAAAGCAGGATCACAAGGTAGTATGAAACTCCCAAAAAACACCAAAAATGTTATAAAGAACTGATGACGGGTTCGGAAAAAAGAATACTAGCCAATAAGGCTCTGGGTAACATAATCAAGTAGTTCAACACCCCATTACGATTGCTAGGGATAAAAATAGATTTGAAAAAAAGGGGAGATGGAGTCGGCTACACGAGCCCAAATCAGCCGGGATTCGCTTCAAAGCCCCGGATTTAAGGACACATCCACCATAATTTCCCGGAATGTGCACTACAGTGTTTCGGGCAGATTTTAATCTTTTCGCTGGCTGTACATTTTTCTTTATGTCCATTCCGGACTCTCGTCAACGGTATTTTTACATTTCTGTTTACGAAGAGCGTAAGTTCGCCAAGTCAAGCAGGATATAGAAGAGTACTTGGAGAATGTAAGGTAATTATTAATGACATTCACTCCTGTCTAGTCGTGTTTTTTTCAAAAAATTTCTATGACATTCTTATTACGGCCTTTCGGACGTTAGTTTATGCATGGACGAAGGTCTTGTAGTCTCAATTCATAGAGTACTTCTCGGCGTTTGGAGGTTTCATTTGTGATTGGTGTTTCTTTTGTGATTGGTGTTTCTTTTGTGATTGGTGTTTCTTTTGTAATTGGTTGCAGTTGTGATTGGTTGGTTTCAGAGACGAAGTTAAATTTCAAGTGCTGGAAATTCAGCCATGTGTTCAGACATTGTCGAGTATTTTTCACGATATTTTCTACTACCCACTTATCCACACTAGCCAAAAAAATATTTCTTTGCCTGACTCTTTTATACCTTGAAGGGGAGTATCCCGTGAATTCTAAAGTCTTTTTTTTTTCAGCCGGTTTTTTGGTTTGTCTAGTAAATATCTCTAATGTATGAAATGCTCGGTATGCTAGGAATTGGGACTCCAGTTGATGAACGCGGACCAAAGAGCTTGAAAATTTTTTCGGATTTTAAAAAATTCCAGCATCCCGTGATCTTTTACAATCTCCTGATTTTCTGGATCTCCTATTTTCTGAGGGTGCTGGAAGCTTGTGTGGTGATTTTCAAGCATATTGTCGACTATACAGGCACTGCAGCAGCCAATGCTTGAGTGCGACAAGCAGCTGAATGCTATTGTATTGCATAAGCTTCCATTCGCCAATATCCACTAAAATTCCATGCCGTAACGCTGAAATTCTCGGAAATGTGTCATTCCAACCATCCAATCATATTTTAATTGACTCCCCCAAAATTCCCTGATTTTTATGTCCACATACCCCTCCTACCCTATTAGTAACACCAGCCACTACCTCCCCTCTACTACATTTACTCCACTACATTTCCTCTACTAAATTTACACCACTCTCCCTCTACACTATATCCACTCCACTCTCCCTCTACTATATCCAGTATCCCCACTCTAATCTACTCGATCTGCAACATAGAAAGATTTCTTGTGGTTGTGTCCAAAGGCCCGGTGTGCATGTTTCTCGGCAGCAATGGCCTTTGTTTCCTTAACCACGGTCCGTAAATCGGCCCTTTCTGCTGCGCCTCCCATTACCCTCTACTTCCACGGTGCGGCACCACTGCAGTACCAGGTGCAACAATCTTAGCCAGTGAGAGAAATCTGGTGCAGTCGCATCTCGGTGCAGAACAGGGTGACCCAAGTCACGGCTGAAAGGAATTCGGCCTGGAGATGGGACGAGGCGCAAGCCCCAAGCCTCCATATAAAAGCGTATGTGCACCTAGTATACACTCCCGTGGTCTCTGGGAATTTGGTTTCTAGTAAAACCGGTTTCTGGTTTGCCCCTCTAATTTGCCCTGTGGTTTGGGTTCTGCGCTGGTGCTGGCCTGCTAAAGCTGGCTTGGAGTAGCATGGAGCATCTAGCAACAATACTATGCGATCTCGAGCCTCGACCAAAAAAAATCTAGCCCACACACGCAGGCAATAGTGCGGGAAATGCACAGATCATGTTGTATACAGATTTGTTCCTGCGGAAGTGGCTAAGGATCTAGTTTTGCGCGGGTCCTCCCGTGAGACATAAAATGAAGGGCGAGATCTTGAATATACCTCATGCACATACGCCTATTTAAAGCGATGTCGGCAGGACTTGCATGAGGCTGCATGGAGCCAATGCGCGGCTTGGGCACCCTGTCTCACTCTCTGTCCCCCGAAAGATCTAGCCACTCAATCCGCAAGGTTGCATTTACGTAGCCTAAGAAAAAAGTTTGTATTTACAAGCATCCATTGTATCGTAGGAAAACTATATCGTCTGGAAGCACCGGGTGTGTGTGCCCTCACCTTGGTGCAAATTATCATGCTCAGCACCAGAGCCCTGGGTCTCTCGCTTGCATTCTTGGCTGTATATAGCACTCAAGAAACATGCATGGTATCAAGGAGACCTTGTGTACTCGAGACCCCGCTTATAACCGAGGTGTTCGGTATCATGGAGCGGAACGGGCCCATCCGAAATAATTGACCCAATTGGCTTTTTCATCCTCGGTCATAAGCGACTCTTGGATCTGTTTGAACGTAGACTCCACACTCACTTTGCTGTTGGGATCTTGTATTGTCTTGGCGTATTTGGACACGATGTTCAACGCAATACATTTTTCATTGGGCGAAAGCACTGTCAGTGTGTTTGTTTCCACCATTGGCTCCGGCACTAGTGCGGCCTTGTCTCGAATGCCTCGCGTCTGGTGATGATTATTGATAAAGCAAAGTTTCCAAAACTGGGCTCGTAGTTTGGCCGAGTCAGAGGGAAATTTGCCTGCGTTGAGGTCAAAGCCTTGGAACCTTCTTTTCAAATGCATAAGTTCCAATTTGCTGAGCGTGAAAAATTCTCCCGTATTGCAGTTGGGTTCCGTCAACATGCTGGCATCAAGGTTAAACGTCAATGGGTTGAAAATTCGGTGGTTCAGGTCGGTGATTGGTAGAGTTCCTGACAAGTTGAGTTTCTGGAGATGCATTTGCAAGAAAAATCGAAGAATCACCAATGCCTGAAACGATGCAATGGTGAACACGTATCCATTGAGTTTTCTTGACTTGGTCTCCAGAATTCTCTGGAACCGGGCCGCCAACTTGTGCAAGAGCCGGCCTTGAGTAGCAAGGATCATTTCAAATTGCTTGGAAACAATGAAGTCGGGACACAATGCCTTGACAAGTAAGGCTTGAACAATTAACACGTTGGAAATCAACACTCGCTCAAAATCCTTGAACGACGACGTGGTCACGTCCTTGGTGTTGAACTTCAGCCAGAGATCAAGCTGCTTCCGGCACGCAGAGTCAATTGCAGCCATGCTTGAGCTTTTGCAACAACATAGTAGGCATTCGAGAAGTAGATAGCTGTGGGTTCTGGAGCGGGACTTGCCATCTTTGTATTCCTTGGTCTGAGCCAACCTAGCAGCATATTTGGGGATGGAAGATTTCCAGATTCCCAACTCGTTGAATAGATCTAGGAGCCAGAAGTACTTTTCCGTGTTCAACAAAAGAACAAGTTTATCTGAGTCCTGGGGACTGATGGTGTTCTCGGGCACCAGTCGCGTTCGATGCCGTTTGGGAGGAGTGGAGTCCGGGAACGCAAATCGATTCTGGATCTCAAGATTGGACGAATAGTCTTTCATCTCCTGCAATTGGGTGTCAACGGCCATTGGGTTCATCAAGAGGTTCCGGATGTCGAAGTTCTCCAAAACCGTGTCTTCGGTGAAATTGAAAGACGAGCCATCGACTAGAGGCTGGGAGAACATCCAGGGATCCATGGGGAGGCCAATGGAGGAATTGGTCATGAAAGTGGCCAGATCAAGGTCGTTGAAGTTGGCATCCTCAATGGGCTTGTTCGCCGTGGCCTGCTCCATATAGAAGCTGGACAGGCTAGAGTTGAGCCTCAAGTCCTGGGAAAGAGATTGGTGAGCATCTTGCAAGTCCTGAATCGAGTGCAAGTGACGACAGTGTTCATAAGCTTGTAAGCCGTTTTTGTATAGCGAAGCCACCGGGATAGACTGGTCCAAAATGCGGTATTGTATGGGAGCTAGAGAGGCATAAGGAGAGTCCGACCACAGGTCCTTGGGATCATATAGCGTATACTGGGTGAAGTTGAGCCGGATCCCACGTAAGCATTTACGTTTGGAATTGATGCAGTTTTGACACACAGGAAGTTGCTCGTCACATTTCATGTGACGATCACGACATGTAAAGCACCCAGATCGGGTTCGGGAGCGTTTGCTTTTTTCCTCTTCAACGTATCTTGTGCTTGACATGGAAAGAATGGAACGTTTCCGTGGAAGCAGAAAGACCGGTCGGGATGTGGAAAGGGTAGGGGACAAGTGCTAATGGGGGACTCTGGAGGCGGAACACGGAACTGTGAAACGCGAGCTTGTGTGAATGGGGTGATGAAAGGATAATCTGATGGAGGGGGGAAGTTTAGCTTGGATCTGTGGCGTTTTAAAACCGGACATAGGGAAATGAATAGCAGGTTGTTGGAGGAGTAGATCTAAACACCAAAGGAGAGTCGAAGTATTGGTCGTCAAAGTAGATTTTGGAAACGCTTGCAATGGCACAGGCCGTTTTTCGCTTCACGGAGAGCAGAATCAGAGCACTGGGTCAGACCTAGTTAGGTTGTTGATAGGCTGGACAAGGTGGACAAGGAAATATCGTCGCGTAAAATGGGCGTGTCTGACGATTGTTATGGGGGGTGTAATTTGCAAGAAACTAGAAGGCCTCGAAAAGAAGTTAGGATAGCTGGATGAGAAATGTCAGAGACATTATTTAAACCAAGCAACGTGATCACCCAGGAAGTTTGAGCGTGGATGCTTGAGGTAGCCAAAATCTTGGGGATACACTAAGTTTGAGTGAAATTTATTCATGCAGCATGAGCTCCTTGCTTGCAGGACGCAGCTGCGTGATGGAGCCAATTGCATGAAAGTGAATGGAGAAACCTCCCGTTTATCGCGCTGATTTCTATAGGCAGAGCAAGGGCTTGCAATTCCGTAGTAGAGAGCACTTTAAAAAGCCATATTAAGCCAATGTCCACACCACACGACTTTCTTGGATGTGCGAAAGGCAATATGGTGTTCATGGAATTGCGCGCCGGTAGCCCAAAATTCATGTACCGTATAGTGCATGAATAAAGTCTCAAATCATGCATGTAACCATGCATGTAACCGCGCGTGCGGATATGAAAGAGTCTTGTTACTTACATGTAAAGTAGCGACAGCCAGCCAGATAAAAGAATGCAGCGAAACTTCGGTGCATTCCAACGCAAAGGTTTGCTTTCATCTGGTTTGCAAAAGCAATCCAGTTAGGCTCACCATCACGCGAAACTAGGGTCCGCCGAGGGATCAGGCACATATAACCGCATCGCATTATGGCCTCTGGGTCTTGCGTACTAGGAATGGCTTTTGCATTGTTACGCAGCGCGTTCGCTTTAGCTCGCTAAAGGTCACCCTACCGGCGGTTGGTGCCACCTTTCTGAAGCCACTTGCATGCAGGGGACTGGGACAATTATCCTTTTCTTGGAGTGTGCAGGTTCAAGTCAGCGTTGCTCGGCACGACTATCCCGTGCTTGATCCGTCCCTTGTTGAATGTACTGCACAATAGATGTCTTTGATTCCGCATTTAGTCCTCAATATGCAGAGTGCCTGCGTGGCAAGACTAGTTACTCTACAGCTTAAAAAAAACGGTATCTATAATCGCCAGATCAACCCTGGTGGTCTAGGGCGCCAGGCGCAAAGCGCCTAACGTCGGCCTCGATCCGAGCATCCAATGCATATCCTCTCGCCCCTTTTAATTGATTCAGGCCGATCTGGTACGCTAGCTTGCTTAATCACATTATGTAGACCCTTGGCTGGCGTGACCCAAATTGTTCCCGTCCTCTAGGACCCCGTTCTTTTGTCAAGCAGCCATACAAACACCACCAGAAGAGCAGAAAAAAGCGAAAACACAGAAATTGACCCGTACCCTGCAATATTCGTTAACGCCGGCATCAGAGCCATGACGAGAATATTGGTGGCCCAGCCAACTAGCACCGAAACACTCATGACCTTGCTGCTGGCATTGGACAAATCCACGCATATTATGCCAATGTAAGCACCCCAACTACAGGCAAACACAAACTGAAAAGCACATGCTATGACAAGCATGGAGTAGCCAGCCATCATATTAGCATCTTGGCCAGCGGAAAAGGCAATGCCCAATCCGGTGAAACATACCAAGAGCATTGTGTTTACAATCAGCCCACACAACAATCCCTTGTATATACTGTAATACTTCATCAATGGATACGACACCGTGGTGCCTGCTAGGCTGCAAAAGCAGAGGAACAAGGTGGAGTACCTGCGAGCGATATCGGCATTTAATATCAGCTCGAAGAGAAGTTTTCCGAAGTAAAAGAAAAAACTGACGCCTGTTAATTGCTGGAGAGCCATGAGTGTGCAGCACAATACAAGCCGAGCATTGTTAGCACTGCTAGTCGAAACATCTTGGATATTTCCTTTGGCATTGTTCAACACTTGGACCGCCTTTTCGTAAACCTGGACATCACTTGTATTCTTGACTAGTTTCGCAAGAGTGTTTTTGAGAATCCGGGTATTTTCCGTGTATACTGCCGAGGGGAGAGTAAATGAGAGCCCCACTGCGAGAAGAGGGAGAAAGATCTGGATGGCATAGAAGAGGTATTCTATTCGAGGGTCGTTTACTAGAAATAAGCAGTTGGTGGCCACCATGGCCACCCCAGTTGTAAGGTGGCACGCATATAAGAAGTCATGCTTATGGGAGGAGAATATGCACATCTGAGCAACGAGCACGGGAGCTACGACGCTAAGCATTCCGCAAGAGACGCCAAATAAAAACCGAGCAAAGAAAAGGTAGATGAATGATGGTGGGGTCATGAGGCTCAATGCAAGAACCAAGCTGCCAAGCTGGTAAAGTGCAAAGCCGATGCGGAGCAGGTGCAAATGCCCCACCCGTTGTGGAATCCGGCCAAAGAGCACCATACAGCACCCACACATACAGCCCACGTGGAAGATAAAGATGAGCGGCGAAGCAATCAGGGGAGAGATGGAATGGCGCTCAATAAATGAAGACATTGCCATCAAGTGGCCCGTGGACCCAATGTCCAAGCCCAAGGGTACAGAGCAAAGAGTAATGATTAATACATAGAAGCAGAGGTTTTGGTGGTTGGCCACTATTTGCGGCAGACAGGCGGCCGAGGCCGCAAGCATTGGAGGACATTGCTCCTTTTCCAGGACGTAGGCGGTCTTGGCGGTCTTGGGTTCATCCATTCAAGACAAGGAGTAAAGGGTGGGTGTGAAGTTGCAAACCCAGCTTGTGGCCGAGCGCATACGCGAAATGCACGAACACCAGAGCTAGTAACCGGGGCACTGCGAGTCCAGAGCCTCGTCAACAAGCCCCACGCCCGAGCTCAACTGGCCCCTTAACACCATCGCCCTTGCTACGCCCGTCACGGCCCTTCCCCTGCGTGCCTCTAGTCGCACTCGTGCCATGACGTTATTCCATCGTACTCATCGCCATTGGTGGTCATTTTGCCCATACACACTGATCCCTCATTTTCATCACACTCTCATTCTCATCACACTCTCATTCTCGCACTCATCCTCATCCTCACGGCCTACAACCACCACCACTACCAGCACCAAACCAGCACCAAACCACTACCACACCACTACACTAGTTACTACGAACTCCATTGTTACACCATCCCAATATTCACATTCCTCAAGACCAATATCTTTTGCATTACGAAAATCTTTTGCATCACTAAGATCTTTTCCATTTCAATTACATGTGTCCATTACTGGACGTGGCTGGTTCGTAGCCTTGTGAAACGTGGGTCTTGGTTGGGAGCTTTTGGCCATTGAGTGGTTTCTGGTGAGAAACTGGGTGCCGCACCAATGGCTCATTTTTACCGAGTCCAATGTTCCAAGGGTGCGCATGATCCAACGGCTGCAGGCCAGGGTCACTGTCCACCAAGATTCTTTCTTGCTGGAACTGCCAATGGCCCCTGGTCACCACCTCCCCAAAAAACACTCGCTGTCATTATCACACTCGCCGTCATTATTCTTGATAAATGTTTTCTTGACGTTTCATTGACGTTTCACCACTGTTTCATCAATGTTTCAATGTTTCAATGTTTCATCAATGTTTACTACTGTTTACTACTGTTTCCTGGTTATGACTGCTCTTGCTGACTGCACTGTATTCACTCGGCTTTCTTTTCTTTTCTCACGCGGCCCGTGCTACCGCTCTGTCCACTGCACTACATTGTGCTGTGCACGTGACCCTTGTCCACTGCGGTACATTGTTACACACGGGTAAAACAAAGCCCGCCACGAGCCGGCTATTTACGCAGGCCGAGTCCGATGCCTTCTAAGTATCCAAACATTTGGTTGATGCTTTTTTTTTTCTTGCAATGAGCTGATTTCTTTAAACCGCAATGCTTCCTTGGGGGTGCGTGCCACGTGACCTTCAGTGGGTATAACTGGCCCGCAACTCATAGGCTGAACTTTCCCAAATTTTCCGTCGTTTTTACAGCATCCTGGTTCAAAAAGGTCCACATAACCTGCCACCTAGGTCCCTGGAACACACCCCTATTTCATCTCTGTCACACCTCTGTAGGGTGTACGGGGTCTTTGTTATGGCAATGCTGTGCGCACCTATTCTGGCAATACTCGGCACTAATCGCGCTATCGCATTCTTGCATCATTCTGATCCCCTACAATGGCTGCCGCTAAAAATTTGTTCTCATTAATTGTCTCACTTCCTCACTTCAAATCCCACTGCACCTGCTTTCTAATCCCACCTATATTCATATTCCCACCCCCACACTCGGCTTGAACGGCCCCGTCTTTTTGAGTCCCGCTATCCATTCTTCGGTAACATCACTAATCCTCTAAATTGCCTACAAAAATCCCCTTACCCCCTATTACCTCTTTGGATTGCTAATCACACCGCAATACTTGCACATATCGCCATGACTGACGAGACTTCACTCCCGAAATCGGCTGCTGCTTCCGACGACAAGAAGAACAGCACCAATGCCAGTCAGGATATGCTTCCCCCTGCCGTTCAGGCCATCTCCAACTTGCGTTGCCCATCCCCCCCTCCAATCCTTAATAATCCCAAATCTTCCAGCCTGGTTCCAGGCTCCAAGGTTTCGTCTCCCCCATCTGTTGCCACCAGTAAAATGGCCTCGGAGGGAAACATCCCACGTGAGACCGTGAAAGCTGGCGGTGCTTTACTACCCAAAGGCTCCAATCCTCTGAACACATCTCTCGATGATAAGAAAGATGTTTCTTTGGAGAACCCCGAGGGCCCCTTATCCAATGGTCCCTCATCAGAGCTAGATTACACCAAAAACCCTCCTCTTCAAGGCGTTCATCACAAGGCTCCTTCTGTGCATGCTCATTTCTACCTTAACGAAGCCCAAAAGCCTGTAAAGTCTGGCAATAGATCAAGAAGTGGCTCTGCTTCTGCCTCGGGCTCCGAATACCTGGCTGCTCCCCTAAAGCGCGAGGACCGTGTCTCTCTGCCAACTGCAGTCGCTTCCGTTGAACAAACAAACATTGATCCTCGCTTGCCGCAGGACGATGACAAGATTCATGTTTTGTTGGGAGTGTGCGGAGCCATTTCCACCATGAAAATCAAGCTCATCATCAATAAGTTATTCGACATATACACGCTGGATAAGATTGCTATCCAGCTTATTTTAACAAAAGCTTCGGAGAACTTCATCTCCACTGAGGTATTGTTGCATTTGGAGAATACTAAGAAGGTTCGTGTTTGGAGAGATTCCGACGAGTGGACCACGTGGAGCAGTAGATCTGATCCAGTTTTGCATATCGAATTACGTCGCTGGGCCGACATGTTGATTGTGTGCCCTTTGACTGCAAACACGCTTTCGAAAATATCATTGGGTTTATGTGACAATCTTTTAACGAATGTCATTAGAGCCTGGAACACCACCAACCCAATTCTACTTGCCCCAGCAATGTTCAGCAACACATACAACGCCGCAACCACAAAGCGTCAATTAAGGCTAATATCGGAGGAGATGCCATGGATGGAGGTGTTGAAACCAGTGGAAAAAGTCGTTGGGTCCTATGGAGATATTGGTATGGGAGGTATGATGGATCCAAACGAAATTGTGAACAGAATCGTGATGAAATTGGGAGGATATCCTGATGAGCAAGATGACGATGATGACTCCAAGTTGAATGATGACGACAATGCTATCATTGACGATGATGACGACAACAATGATGACGATGATGACGACGACGACGATGATGATGATGATGATGACGATGACGACGATGATGATGACGACGATAGTCGTGTGATTACGACATCAGACGAAGTCTCTCGTGTTAAGAAGGAGGTGCTCAACTTGACAAAAGAGGTAGGAGCCTCTAAACTCGAGTAAGTGAATAAATCATAATAGCACAAAAAATAAGAAACTGCCAAAAATTAGATTTTACACGATATCAGAGATACTGTTTGAAATTAATTATAAACTAAAACCGCTTAGTAGATTCTGAAAGATGGACCCATGGTAGACTTGATGACCAAGGAACCGACGTTTTGCCAGTTCTTCTTCAACAAGGAAACCAAGAAGTTGGAAGCCATCATGATCTGGTTGACCAAGACGTCTTGCTCCATCTCGACGTTACCGACGGCAACAGCCAAACACAAGACCTTCTTCAATTGGAACTTGATGGTGGACTTGACATCGTTGACCTTGCTGTACAAGTCATCGTTGTGGGAAACTGGGGTTGGGAACTTACCAGCCTTGGACAATTGAGGACCCAACAATCTTGGGACTTGCTTGATCAAGACCTCGGAAGCGATGAAGGCGTTGTACTTCTTGGCCAACTTCTTGATCAACTTCTTGTTCTTGTTCAACTTCTTCAAGTCATCGACGGACATGGCGTCAACACCAACAGACTTGGCTCTGTCGACATCAAAAGCATCACCAAAGATACAGATGGTCATGTTTGGTCTTGGGACTTGAGGCAACTTCAAGGTACCAGAGAAACGCTTGTCTCTTTGAGGGTCGTAGTTCTTCAAACCGACTTGGAGCTCCACGGTTTCCAAGAAGTTTCTCTTCTTGGTCTCGGTGGAGTTCTCCAACAACTTTTGGACGTTCGCACGAACGTGAGAGGTGGTGATCTTAGACATTGTAAATAATGTTCGTCTCCCAAAGTATTTGGTAAAGTATTGATTCGACGAGGATGAAGAGGAAGAATAGATGGAAGAATTTTTTTTCTTTCGCTGCGCGCCGGGGACGGTGGAGCGCGAACGATGCGGGCACGAGCCCTGAAGCTCGCGTGACGCGGGTCATGTGACTACGGCCATGCATAAGAATACATGGTGTTTCTGAAATGTCAAGGGTGCTTTAGAATTTTGATTTATCTTGAAGATGGTATTGGGCTGACTAGCTTCCACTACTATAATAATTTTGTTTCGTCGGCTGTTTTTTTTGATTTTCATCCAGGGTTGAATTGAGTCGTTATTCGCAGTGTAGACAATGGAGCTAGTGAGGAGTAGTCCCCAGAGAGTGTATTATATTTCGATATTATTATAATGTAAATGGTTAGTAATCTGAAATTTGCTGTCCGAAAAGTATATAATAGAAGGAATTCTTGTGTTTTCGAATTAATAGGAGACTCGTGTTCCGTGGGGTTTGTAGCTTTGCTTGATCTTGCATTGCGACTGCAAAATACTCCACGAAATCCACGCTCCAAAAAATGGTGCAGTATTTAATAAGACAAAGAAACCCATAATTATAATAACATGTTCTGTCTGAATCCAACGATTGTGCTAATTAATTAATTTCCATGATTAGAGTTACAAGGCTTAGTAAAGCAAAGCTACCCACTGAGCACATGATCTATTATACAAGCCTAGGGTTAGAGCATGGGCATGGACAGTCAAAAACAAGACAGACAAAAGAAAAAGGCAAAAATACGAAAGACAAAAAGACAAAAAGACAAAAGACAAAAAGACAAAAAGACAAAAGAAAAAGACAAACAGACAAAAGTGTCTACTTTTAAATTGGTCACAGTCACTACTGGCTAGAAATCGACGTCTAAGAAATATCGGGACCCCTCAGAATGAGGCACATGGAGTGTCACCTACTGACACACGTCCGCGTCTGCATCTGCAATATGGAGGACTGCGAAATCGACTGCAAACGACAGAGCCCAAAGGTTCTCTCCATTATATCCAATGATACGACATGGCTTCATCGTAGCACGTACATCGGTCAACCCCAATGTCCTACGTACATCCCTCAACCTCAATATCCTACGCACATATGCCATCAAAAGTCTCTCTAGAAGAGAACGGGTGGCTGAAGGAAAGAGCCGGGCTCAACAGACGTTCCACCATTTGGCCAAAGAATTCAAGTTCCTCGACAAAAACGTCACCAAGGTCGTGGACCTAGGCTTTGCCCCAGGCACGTGGTTCGAGTACACCAGACAAGTGCTTCTGGCGATCCATGGCGTCAATTGTGACCACATCCACGAAAAATGTACCTTGATAGGGTTTGATTTGCTCTTCACCCAGCCCCCCAGAGGCACCTACGCCACCCAAGGGAACATTCTCTCGCAAAAAGCCCACGATAACATCTTGGTCTTACTCAAAGAAGCAGCCTTACGGGGTCTTACCGTTCGTGGACCTGATCCAGCGTCGCCATTGACTGGACAGATTGAGGATCGCAATCTGCAAGGTGTCGATGATAGACTACGAGAGTTGAGCACGGCCATGAACAGACTCCACTTGAATTCTCGCAAACAACACACAGACATAAGGCTGCTTTACCAAGCAGACTTGATTCTTTCCGACTTGTGTGTGCCTTCTCTCCAGGAGTCTGGCTTCTACAATAACACGAATAGTTCTCCGTACATACGCAGTGGCCGCAACAAGGCACTCCGGAAAAACTATAGCCACCCGGAAAAAATGTCGATAGATTTAACTGAAGCAGCATTGCTTCTTTGTGGCGAGGCTTTGGCCAAAGGAGGCACGTTTGTTGCACGCTTGTTCCGGGTGAATTTGGCAGACCCCGAATTGGCATTAATGGAGTCTCGCCTCCTTAAGGTCTTTGAAACCGTGACTCGTTGGAGTCCCGATGGCGTGACCACGTCCAACTCCCCAAAAAACCAGGACTTGTTCCTAGTGTGCCAAAGGAAACGCAATTCTACCATGGACAAGTATGCCGTTTTCAATGTCGAGTAATATTCATTTTATTTAGTACTGCAGTCTCTGACCGCTACAACAGCAACATCTCAGCTTCCTCCTCAATAACTTTAATCAAAGTTGCTTCTCTTTCTTTCTTTTAATCTTCTGACAGTAAATCCAAAAGAGGAGATTCAGCCTGCTGTGCAGCTGGTTCAGTGTGTTCGAGGTCAATCAATGCTTCGCCCTCTGTCTCTTTTAGCGCACTTCCGTTGCCAACACTCATGTCCGAGAAGTCGGTGATGAGTCTATCGCTGATAGCACCTTTATCTTTGGCCTGTAATTGCTTCTTCCACAACTCAGTCACCTCAGCAACCTTTTGTTCCGAAACACCATACGAGCGTCCAAGGAAGGCGGCTTCACTGAATCTTTCAGTCTTGACCAACAAGTCTATACAGCTCTCAGTGTTTCCAGTCAACCACCAGGCTTGGAATGCTATGTTGTAGAACCCTTTTTGTTCTGCCAGCTCGGCAAGACGAACCAACAGCAGTTTCTTGTTGGAAGATGAAAGTATTAACAACAAAGACAGGTAGTCATTAGCCAACCAGTAACATTCTTCTGCCATCTTCATCTGCCACTTCTTCATAGCCAAGTCTCCAAGCTTCTTCCACTTGGGGGCATTGGCAACGGCAGTTGACGGGGAAGACTTTTGGGTCTCGGCCAAAAGTTCATATGCCTGAGGCAAATCACCGGTCGTCAACGCTATTTGGAACTTGGAGTCAAAGTCCTGAGACAATGAGAAAGACAACTTCAAGTATCCCAACTTCTCGAAGAACCTTGCCAATTGATTTAGTTCAGTTTTAGACAATCCCGATAAGTACTCGGTGTACGGTTCGGTCAACAGCTCAGGACCAACAGAGCCCAAATCAGGAATTTCCTCTCCGGACTCTTCATCAAGTACTGTTTGGGTGGCAAACTGCTCGAGATCGCCACGCATGACCAAGGTTTGCATTTCTAACACTGCAGAGTTCACGAACCATGAAATCACACTGAAAGACTTGTCGATCAAGTACAACTTTCCTTCGGCAGCCTTGTAGCCGATGATGTAATATTTGTGGTCAAAGTGACTCAAATTGATGGTCTCACCACCCACAAAGTAGTTCAATCTGTTCGTGGTTCCAGTGGTGTAAATGAAAACATCTCCGATAAACTTACCGGACAAGATTTGCTCAGAAGAAGGCAAGGTATACAAGACTTCAAAAGCGGCTTCAGAACCCTCGGATGTACTGATGGATCCATCTGCAACCGATTCTTCGTAGATACCACGATCAAAGCTCAAGAAGTAGGCCTCGTGGGT
This sequence comes from Metschnikowia hawaiiensis, assembly GCA_002370325.1. Taxonomy (NCBI): domain Eukaryota; kingdom Fungi; phylum Ascomycota; class Pichiomycetes; order Serinales; family Metschnikowiaceae; genus Metschnikowia; species Metschnikowia hawaiiensis. The sequence goes on along the minus strand of NLAM01001331.1, from coordinate 90,568 downwards.
CTTTCCTCCGGCAGCAGTTGATCCATCGCTCGATTCAACCGAAGCACTAGAAGTCAAGATGGACAAGAGTTCTCCACTATCAGACCAAATCACGTCTTGGATGTCGTCATCGATATCAACTCTTCTAACAAGGGAACCTGTCTCCCAATCGTAAAAGCACAAGAGCCCCACGGATTTGACTCCGAGCAAGGCACCAGGCAAGATTTTTTCGGCCTCGTACACAAGATCCACCAGCACGTGCTCCTGGAAGTTCTTGAAGATCTTGACGGAGAGTTTAGACTCACGGATAGCGTAAGTGGCAGCGTTGGAGAAATCATGGATGTTCCAAGCAAAGTCCAAGGCTTTACCATAAGCCTTCGATCTCCAAGCCAACGATGTGTAAATGAGATATTCCCCGTCACCATTGACAGCAGCAAACTTTCCGTTTGGAGAGTGAGCCAAAGATTGAGGGTAAACCTCGATCGATCCGAGGTCTTTTTGTTGCAATTGCAACTGGTCACCATCCTTCAAGCCCTCAGTCGAGTTTGGTCTTATTATGGATTGGTAAACATCAGAGTTTTTGGCGTAGATCAACTTTCCGTTGCTGTCCATGGAGAACATTGGCTCCTCATTACCTAACTTGATTGCGACATAACCGGAGTCACAACCCACAGCAACAATATTAGATCTTTGCAAGATACTGACACACCAAATACGCTCCAAGCCGTAGTTGACGGTCTTCACCAATTTGAAAGTGTTGGAATTCCAGAATCTAACAGTTCCGTCCTCGGAACCAGAAATGATCAAAGGCAAATCTGGGTGGAAAATCGCAAAGGACACGTTGGCCAAATGGCCCTCGAGGGTGGCAACACACGACTTGGTTTGGTAGTCCCAGATCTTGATGGTCTTATCATCGGACGACGTAATGAGGTAAGGCTTGTCGGCCTGAGGGTAGTAGTCCACATAGTTGACACCTTTGACGTCATGGGCAACCAAGGTGTAATTGGGAGTCAGCGAGCTCAAGGACCAGACCTTAACCGTACGGTCCAAACAAGCCGAGGCAAAGGTGTTGGGGTCTTTGGGGTTGAAGTTGACACTCATGATAAAATGCTGGTGCCCCTCGTAAGTACGTTCCAAGCGCCAATTGTTGTCCCAGTTCCAAAGCTTGAGGGTCAGATCATCCGAAGATGTCAAGATGTAAGGCAAAGTAGCATGCACAGCAATGCTTCTGATGTAGTCTGGGTGGGCCTCGAATTGGGTGATTTTCTCGCCGGTGTTGTAGTTGTACACTCTAACTTGGAAATCGTCGGAGCCCACCACAATCCAGTTCTTCCTGGCAATGAAGCGTCCGGCTCTCACGGGCAAATCAGTGACCTGGATGGATTTCACAAGGGTGTTGGTGGCATAGGACCAGATCTCAATTTTTCCGTTGTACAAGGTGGTCAAGATCCAAGGCTCGGTGGGGTGGCAGTCTATGCCCTTGACCCTTTCTGAGCGAGTCGAAAACTGCTTGGTCACGTCCAATTTCATTTTGTGGTGTGGTGCTGTGAAACGGACTTGAGGCGTGGATAGGCTTGTATTGGAAGAATTTAACACGGTTGTCCGATCATATTGAACCGCGCACGATTTCTGCCGCGCTTCACGGTAACCATAACACCTGGCGTAGGCTTAGTGCGCTGTAGAAATTAGTGCTGGCAAAGTAGTGGATTCCTTTGGATGATTTATTTTGCTTTTTGGATTATTTAATATTTTTATTTATTTCCGTTTGAATGCTAATTCCGTTCTTTGTACTATATGATTCAGAATGGCTTTGGTTTATTTCATTGACCGTTTATTAGTATCCTTGCACCCTTCATGGGTGCCCTGGCTCATGCTGCGCGTCAGCTTCCTTCTAGTACACAATGTCAACCTTGTCTCTGCGCTGCTCTCTGTAATGTTGTTCCAACTGGGAAATTGCTCGGGTGTATTGCATCCAGGAAGTGGTGAACTTTTCATCGGAGAACTTTTCCATCATCAACTTGGCTCCCAAATCTCTCTTTTGCTGTAATGCGGCATCCGAGATGTCGCTTGCATTCTCAAGGAATAGCCTGGAGAGCACCTGTTCCAATGTAGGAAAGTTCGCGGACTCACCAGGGCCTTGCGAGGTGCCGGGCTTCGAGAAATCAGGATCATCCTCGCTCTTGAAAAAGTACCCGAGTTCATTGCTCCATGATTTGGAGGCTCCGTCAACATTTGTGATGTCGAGCAAAGGCCCAGCAGACGCATGCACAATGGGGATTAAGCCGGCACTGATGTACTCAACCACGCAGATCCCGAAATGCTCATTCCACATAGCATTGATGCCGAACTTGGACTCGCTCAAGACCTTTTTCACGGTTTCAAAAGGACTATCAACAATGAACTGCACATAGTCTTGCAAGTCGGATTCCTGCACTTGTTGCTTGATGGATTCAAGTGTAGACGTATCGTCAGCAGTTCTGCATGAGCCCAAGAACACGAGCTTTGGCATCCGGGCAATGGCCACTTTGGCCGCAAGGGCTTTCTTCAAAAATTTACCGTATTCCTCAAGCACGAGCTGGTGTCTCTTCTCTGGACGGAACTGCGCCACATAGACTATTTGGTTTAGCCTTGGTTCAGCCTTGGTCTTGGATTCGGAAACCAAATACTCCGTGGAGCAGGGTGGGTACAAAAGCCCCACCACTTTGTCTCTATTCAAGAACCAAATGTTGGATATATGTTCATAGGTCCAGGTCCCATTTGCCAAAGTGATGTCAACACACGAGCCCAAGTAAACGTAGATATAGTAAAGAATAGACCAATAGATGAATTTGAACAAATGTTTGAAATCACCAATACTCGGGCGGAACTTTGCTAGCGACGCCACGTTATTGAATTTCAATTTGTTGAACATATCACGTTGGAGAATTGGATAATGAACATAGGCCACCAAAGGAACCTTAAGTATCCAGGACACAAGGCAGTAACTCCCAGGAAGACCCATAGGATCAATCCACACATCAGGGCTGAGCTCGTACATGGCCTCGAGCCCAAGCAAAGCCGAACCAAGTAGCTGGCCAGCCAAAGTGAAGTGTTTCCAATATTTGGAATCAATAAGGTGGTTGAATCTCCGCAAGTAGATGAAGAGAATCCGGGAGGAGTCCAAGGACTTGACGTGGAATTTCTCCTGAGCATTTTCTAGGATCTTCAAAGGCTCTGTATCGGTAGCAGTGACATAAATGACAGCCACATTGCGTTCATCCTCCAATAACGTGGACAGAACCGCATGCCACAAGACCTTCTCGCCGCCTCCGCCGTTATTGGCGTATGGGTGGAAGAAGCCGTAGAGTAGCTTTCTTCTTGGGTCCTTGGGGTCCCGGATCTTCAAACGTTCCATGAAGAAATTGTCTTCGTTTGCAGCATCCTGTGGCTGGAGTTTCAATTTGTTATTGACAAAGTTGGTATAGAAGGAAGGCTGCACCGAAGCAGCCACCAACCGGCGCCGATAGCTGGATCTCTTGGCACCTACCTGGAGGTAAATGGGCTTAGGGTACTCGATGACCTTTGAGATTTTGTCCTTCCAGTTCTGCGTGGGCACTAGGAAGAAACGGGGCAATGCACGCGTGCATACCTGATAAAACACGAAAGCCAAGACGAAAGGCAATGTGTAGAGAGGCGGCACAGTGAACATGGTGAGGTGGAATCAATGGGTGTGCGCAGAGAAAGGCGAGTGGGCGGGTCACGTGAAGGAAAGGAAACCACGGGGAAGAAGATGAAACGAGTGAAAAGAAAGAGGGTTAGAAAGAGAGGGAAAAAAAAACCACAGTAAAAAAAGAGAGGATTGAAATTTACCAGAGAAATGACTCTGTTCTTATATAAAGTGCAAGTGGCGGTGAAAAGCTTGGAAAGGTCCAGTCCTGTGTAGTTGTTTCTCTTATCGCGTTTCAGCCAGAGATAACGCGGTAGAAGCCGAAGTCCCAAGTCCAGGGTACCCACAGTGGAACCAAAATCAAAAAATATTAGGCACTTAAAAGGCCGCTGGGGTGGAAGTGCCAGGTAGATCTCAGTCTTGTTTTTGTATTGTTGGGTTGGTTTTTCTGGTACTGGTAGTAATTTAGTGGCTATGGTTTAGTACTATTTTATAGTCTGGTATTTAATGTGTAGTTAGTAATGTGTAATAATGTGTAGTGAAATGAAGTGAGGTGGAGTGAGTATAAAGTGAGCATAAAGTGGGTGTAGAATGAGTATAGAGTGAGTGAGTGAGTGAGAATTAAGGTGAGTTGTGAGGATAGTGAGAATAGTAATAGTAGTATAAGCAGTGAGAATAGTGGGATAGAAATAATAGTGAGAAAAGTATAAGCAGTGATAATAATGATAATAAGGATAATAATGAGAATAATGATAATACTGATAGTAGTGAAAATAATGATAGTAGTGATAGTAGTGATAATAGTATAAGCAGTGATAATACTGATAGTAGTGCTAATAGTGATAATAGTATAAGTAGTGAGAATACTGGTAATAATGATAATAACGATATTAGGGTAAGTAGTGAGAATAGTGATAATAGTATAAGTAGTTAGAATAATGATAGTAGTGAGAATAGTGAGATTAGTACTAATAGTACTAATAGTATAAGTAGTGAGAATAGTAATAATAGTGAGAATAGTATAAGTAGTGATATTAGTGATAATAGTATAAGTAGTGATAATAATGATAATAATGATAATAGTGTAAGTAGTGATGGTCTTGGAAGTGATAGTGATGGTGTATGAAGGTTTAATAATAATATAACAGCAGGGAAATGGTTCATTTAATTTCTAATGTTTGACCGTGTATGAAATATATATAAGCAAATTTATTATACGTCCATTTCACTAAAATTAGTTTAACGAGACATCTTTACTTCAAATATATTTTATAGAGTGAAGGATCGATAATAGAGTTCAAGTAATGAATAGATCTGATGTTAAGGTTGTGAAGGTTGAAAAGGTTATAAATTACATTTAGAGCTTCCAGCACCTGTATTTCACATTTCTAATGATAATTCCATCTTGTATATTGATGTTGGTTTTTAGACCTATATTCGTTTTCTGTCACTCGGCCACCTGCAATGACCACGACTGTGCCTACTCTACTGTCTCGTGGTTTATGCCATTAGCATGGCTATTCTTTAAGAATATGCTCTGACCAATACATGGCTACTGGTCTGCTATTCCATTGACTCGTCTTATTTTGGGGCCTACAGATTATCTAATAGAGTGGAGTGTCCACCAGGTGCCAGAAGTACCAGGAAATAGACCAGCGAATGGTTTACTGAAAATAGACCAGAATATATGAATATGTGACTACGACGGGTTAAGATATCACTTTGACTTTATTCTATACTCTATCCACTATTTCCATCCACTCTACTCTCCTCTATTTTTTACTATACGTTTTACCCATTCTGCACTATACCAAGCTCTATAATATACCCTATAATACTCTATAATAGACTCTATAATACTCTATAATAGACTCTATAATAAACTCTAGATTGTCTCTACCTGGATTACTCTATACTACTTACTCTACCTGAACTAGTCTCCGAGAGCTGTAGGTATTCGTATACTGTCAGTCCTTATCCATCACTGTCACCATCATTCTATCACAATCATTATAGTCACAACTAGTATTATATTCGGAATAATGATAGAAGTTTATAGTGTCAATAAAAATGTTAGGGGTATAGGGGTTAGTCCATAGTAGTGGTGCAGTGACACTATAGAGTAGAGTCTTGTAATGATAGTAGTGGTTAGTGAATATGCAGAAATGCAGGAATGACAGAACACCGTGCATTCCACCAATTCTTTACACGTAAAAAAATTTCCTGCTGCCAGGAAGTTTTAAGAGAATCCGGCGATTTATATATGGCCTTACGCATCTCGCATCTCGCGTGCCATGTCGCTGAGGGCCATGCACACCATCAGAATTTATACAATGCGTGGAGGCTTGCAAGGCGTGGGAGAGCATCAAGTCACAGCATATTGCAGCACGCCCTTAGGAGAACCCTTGCCTCGGACACTAGACTTGGACTTTAAAGTCTGAAAAAAAGACAATAAAAATGAAAATTTCCTCTATAGCTAGTGACTGGATCTGGCAGCAACATGGGCCTCCTTTTGCTTTCTAATCGGGCAGAATGTGCGGTCTCTGCGGAACCCCCCAATGAGCGTCGGGCGTCGCGTCTGTAAGTCATTAATCCGCATTAGGCAGACCCGCTCCACGTAATGCCGCACTACAGGTCCTTCACGCCAAAAACACTTCTTTGCTCTTCTGCCCGTTCCATCTCCTAGTCCTCTTCTTACTTTTCTCAATTCTTTCATCCTTTGGATACGTTCCCGTGCTTCCACCCCTTCTTCCATACGCAGGCACAATCTCCCTTACTTTTTGAACCCTTTCCCATTTTTTTTTTTGCTGAACGCCTTCCTGCCCTATGAACACGCTAAAAGACAGCCACTCAGCAAACTCGCCCGACGGCGATCTCTCCTTGATGACCGCCCCTTCCTCCGTCACCAAGGATCCCGACACCTCGGCCCGCAGGGCCAAAACGCCCATGAGAAAAGATGAGTTGGAAAAGATAGCGAAGGAGTTGAAGATGAAGCTCTCCAAGGCTTCGGTCACCGCCAAGCAGCTGCTCACATCGTCCTCCAATGCCAACTTACGCAACCTCGGCCCGGAATCGCCCCAGTCCCAAACGTCCTTGCCTCGCTCAAGTCCCCTCAAGAACTACTACATGTGGAAGCGCCAGATCGCGTCGGGCAACCCGAAGAACTTGACGCTGCTGCCCAGTCTATACTCCCCCGACCGAAAGCTGCCCACGCTGACCAAACCGTCTGTGTTTCTTTCCAGTTCCCCTTTGAAGAACATCACAGCCAACCCTCCGCATTCATCTAATACCTCGCGCAAGAACTCTCTCGATACTGAGGCCATGACCGAGTTGAACGATTCCCCCATCAAAAGACGCCGTGCTGAAAGCGGTGCTGCCATCAAGCCTTCGGAGCCTCAAATGGTTCTACATGCATTATCAACGCCGCTGACCCCGCCCAAACGCGAGGCTTTGCATCCGTCTCCGGTCTTGACCTCGGATTCCTACAACGACAGACACTCGAACAACTTGAAGGTACCTTCCAACACGTCGAAGAAGTTCACCGACAACAATCTTCTCAAAACCCCCACTCAACCGAGCCGGGGAAGTGCAGTAAATGACAATGAAGGCGCAGACTTGCTCATGTACTTGGCCACGTCTCCCTCTCCAATCAAGCCATATGTGAACGGCCCAAGACCATCCACTACGGAAACTGCACCCCAGACCAAACTGAACAATGGCCACTTCATTGTGCCCCAACCACCCCACACCCCCAAACGCACATTTGTTTCACTGGCCAAAACACCTCAAAACAGACTCACCCCGGGGGTGTACGGCAACCTTATGGTTCCAGGCAGCGCATTGCCTTCTGCTGGGTTGGCCTTGACGCCAGCAGGCTTTAACATGAACGATTACGTGAACTTCTTTACGCCGTCTCCGGGTGCGGCTGCCCATGGACACGCCAATCTTACGATGGAGAGAACACTACTCAAGACCCCCGATTTCAACGCACATCTCCAAAATGCCAACCGAACGTCGGTGGACGGCAAAATGATTAATTTTGACAAGGTGGAGCTCTATGAAGCGTCCAGCTCCGAGCCTCTGAAAGACTAGTCAGGCACCAAGTCAACTTGCATGGTTTGTATAGATTCTAGATGGTAGGCCTGGTGTCTTGATAAATCCACCATTCACACATATCAATTTCCAATACTGGCTTATAAACTGGAAAAATACAATAATTTTTTAATGAATCCGCCCGATCACTTATCTTGTGTGTAGAAGTACATTGTTAGGTTTCATGTATATGGAAGATCCAGCAGATGAGGTCACATGACCGAGCAAAGAAATTCATATACGCACCACACCCGAACCATCCTGAGCAATACATAGAATGGCAAAACCGGCAAAAAAGGGAAAATCCAAGTCTTCGAAAAAGCCAAAGAAGTTGAGCGTGGCCAATTTGAGTCTCAACGATCAAGAGTCTCAAGAGTCCCAAGAGTCTCCAGAGACTAAGGACGAGGCAGACTCGCAATCTCCCCAAGATGCACCTGCCACCACCAGCAACGAGGAGGAAACGGTCAAGGAGGACATTATCTACATCAACGAGTACTACCCCGATGGAGTGTTTCCCGAGGGAGAGTGGGCCGAGTACGCATTAGAAGTCAACAGCTACCGTACCACGGATGAGGAAAAGAGGTACTTGGACAGACAGATGAACAACCGCTGGCAAGACTTTAGAAAGGGAGCCGAGGTGCACAGAAGAGTGAGACAGATGGCGCAGAAGAATATCAAGCCGGGGATGAGTATGTTGCAAATTGCGGATTTGATCGAGAACTCCGTCAGAAGCTATACTGGAAACGACCATACATTGAAGCAGGGAATTGGGTTTCCTACTGGACTTTCAGTCAACCATGTGGCTGCTCACTACACGCCCAACTCCACCGACAAGTTGCTGTTGAAATACGAGGATGTGATGAAGGTGGACATTGGAGTGCATGTCAACGGGCACATTGTGGACTCTGCATTTACGCTTACGTTTGACGAGAAGTACGACTCGCTCTTGACCGCAGTCCGGGAAGCCACCAATACGGGAGTCAAGGAAGCGGGAATCGATGTCAGACTCAATGATATTGGTGAGGCCATCCAGGAGGTGATGGAGTCCTATGAAATGGAGATTGACGGCAAGACATACCCCATCAAGTGTATCCGGAACTTGAACGGCCACAACATCGGAGACTTCGAGATCCACTCGGGCAAAACCGTGCCCATTGTGGCCAACGGAGACATGACCAAGATGGAGGAGGGCGAGACGTTTGCCATCGAGACTTTTGGAACCACCGGAAGAGGGTATGTGATCTCGCAGGGTGAGTGCTCTCACTACGCATTACATGGAGGCATGGACAATGTTGCTTTGCCCTCGCCCAAGGCCAAGCAGCTCATGAAGGCCATCCAGACCAACTTCGGAACGTTGCCTTGGTGTCGTCGTTACTTGGACAGAACCGGCCAGGAAAAGTACCTTTTGGCATTGAACCAGTTGGTGCGTGCCGGAGTGGTGGAGAGTTACCCTCCATTGGTGGATGTTCCAGGCTCTTACACTGCCCAGTATGAGCACACGATATTGTTGCATCCCCACAAGAAGGAGATTGTGTCCAAGGGAGAAGACTACTGAGTGTTCTTTAAAGGTGTTTCAGCAGGTGGGAGAAGTGCCACCTTCAGAATGGGTGCGGGTTCAATGTCACATGCCACCACCCCAGCAACCAGCATATCCATACATAGTCTTTCGAGTGCTAAACTTTCCGTGTCACTTCTTCCCGTGCCATACCCCGTACACTAAACCTTCCGTACCGTCCCACCCCATATCCCCCTTATTAAGGAATGAATTCCCGAGCTCCGCCCCAAACCAGTACATCCCACCATGGGGTTGCGCCTCGTTGAGGCTGAGACGAGTTTCTCGCTTGTCTCATGACGTCTCACTGGGTAATTCTGGCCCTCATTTTCCACCCCTCCGTGGTCCAGAGGTTCACCGTAGACCCCTAGAAACGTAGCACATTTTGGACCCACCTGCAATGCCATAGACAGAAATCCTCAACAGAAAACTTCAGTAGAAAACCTCAGCAGAGCAAAAAAAAAAAAAAAGATATGTTCTAAATTTATAGACCAATCAATTTTGGAAACAAACATATTCTGCAAAAAAAAAAACAATTCCTTTGTTTTTATGTGTTCCCGGTTTCTTGTCCTGCCCCCTCCACACCTTGGAGCAAGAAATCATGATCTCTTATCCGCTATATTTAAATTTTTTCGCCGGCCCTCACATTTTTTCTGTTGTCCTTTTCAAACTCGCATTCACTTTTTCCAAAAACATCCCTTCTTCTTTCTCGTCCTACTCCCACCAATTGTTCAAAATGGATGTGTCTCCTGGCTCTTTGACTTATAGAGGTATGTTCCCGATCCGGCCCCCCGGAATTGTGGTGTTTTCGATTCGCCTCTCTGGCCTGTGTATTGTTGACGTCACATGTGCTCGGTTGTTTAATTGCTTCCATCACCAAACCCCACGACGCCACCCAAAAGCTTCGGGGGTTTCAAGAGTGGTTTCTTGGTACTTTGCTCCATCATAAAAGATTCTTCCGTGACTCTTGCCTCGAGTCGACATTGAGATCACATGGGCATGTGCCAATTGAGTGCACCGAAGCTATCCACAGGCAACCCATAACAAACAATACTAACCTCCAGGATCGTTCACCGAACCTTCAACCGAATACTTGACTTTGAAAAACACCTCGACGGAAAGCTTGGCCTTCAAAGTCAAAACCACCGCCCCCAAGTTATACTGTGTTAGACCCAATGCCAGTGTGATCCAACCAGGAGAGTCTGCCAAGATCTCCATCACCTTACAGGGCTTCACCCAGCCTCTTCCAAAGGATTACAAGTGCAAGGACAAGTTCTTGATTGTGTCATGCCCTTGCCCCACCTTGGACGATCCCAGCAAGGTGGCCGAGAACTGGGCCTCTTTGACTAAACTTTACGGAGATAAGGAGGTGCAAAAGAAGTTGAGAGTCAACTTCGTCGTCGAGGACGACGTCAGGGACGAGACCCACGCCGACGACACCACTTTTGCCAACGCCACGCAGTTCTCTCCTGCCCGTGATGCCAACAACACCACATTGGGAGGTGCTGACACAACGCTTGCCAACGAAAAATCCATACATACCACCACTATCCAACCGGATACAACCGTCAATGAGAGCATCTTGCCATCTGCCAATAACACTGTGATCAACGATAACGAAAAAGAGTTGGAGCACTCGAGCACGCAGATCGACTCGTTGTCCAAGAAGTTGGACTCCAACGAGGTAGAGCAGAAACCCCCTGTGGTCGAGGATACCGTCAATGGCGTCTCGCTTCCTTTTGCCTTCCTTTTGGTGTTGATTGCTTTGTTACTTGGATGGTACATCTTTTAGGCCACAAGGTACGACGTGCGAATTCTACTCTTGCTGATTTGAACCTGGTCGTCTGTTTATGTCGTTGCACCTTGAAGACTAAATTATCACCCGCCATCCCCTCCCAATATACCAGCAGCGATTTAAATTATGTGATATAATTGTTCCATTGTAGAGTAATGTGAAAGTAGTAGTATATGAGATCTGATGTCCAAGAGAGGAGAAGAGAAGAAACAGTGTGGATGATGAAATACTTACATGCTAATGTTTCCTAATGAATATCCAGAAATATACTATTCTACTCAATTAGACAAACAGTAGACAAATAGTAGACATAGTAGACATAGTAGACATAGTAGACATAGTAGACATAGTAGACATAGTAGACATAGTAGACAAATAGTAGACAGTAGACAAACCGTAGACCGTAGATAAATAGTGGTGCACTGAGAGTGCGCACATTATTATCTTCATCCACATACAACGAACCACCGCAATGGGAAAAGCTACCATCAAATCAGGATCCATCAACCTCCTCAACACCATCATTGGGGCGGGGATCCTAGCTATGCCATACGGGCTCAAAAGCAATGGCTTGGTGTTTGGCTCTTTCCTCATCATATGGAGCTCCTTGACTTCTGCATTTGGGCTCTACCTCCAAAACAAGGTCGCCAAGTACACCCAGCAACAGGACGCGGTGTCGTACTTCAGTCTTTGTCAGCTCACATACCCGCATCTCTCGGTGATTTTTGATGGAGCCATTGCTATCAAGTGTTTTGGTGTGGGGGTGTCGTATCTCGTGGTGATTGGAGACTTGATGCCCAAGATCATGGAGAGTCTCAACTTCAAGACGGGGTCTGTGCTTATGGAGCGCAACTTTTGGATCTCGCTTTTCATGGTGTCTGTGGTGGCTCCCTTGAGTTTCTTGAAAAAGCTAGATTCCTTGAAGTACACCAGCATTGTTGCTCTTGTCTCGGTGGTGTACCTTATCTGTCTTGTGGTGCAGCACTTCTTGATGGACCGGACCCTTAGTGCCGAGGTGGACCTCGTGGGCCCGAAATCCTGGCGCTTGACGTTATCTTCGTTTCCCATCTTCGTGTTTGCATACACATGCCACCAGAACATGTTCGCCATAATCAACGAACTCAAGGGAGACGAGGCCCACGGCTCGCAGACCCGCCAGTCCAACTTGATTATCCGGAACGCCATTCTGATTGCCTGTGCTTCGTACTTGGTGGTGGGTGTGCTTGGCTACTTGACCTTTGGAAATGACGTCAATGCCAACATCATCAGTATGTACCCCAAGGACTCGGTGCCATCTTTGATTGGACGCTTGTGTATTGTGATCATGGTGTCTCTTTCGTTTCCATTGCAATGTCACCCATGCAGAGGGTCGGTCAACCATGTGATTTTCTTTATCCGCAACGGTGTCCAGTCTGGGTGGAAACTCAGAAATACCAATGTCACTTCCAATGGTTACACACCCATGCATGAACACCTTGAAGTCGACTCTCACGATGGTTCGTTTGTGAGTACTACACCCATGGAGGGTGCACAAGATACGGATGGACATGACCCAATCATTGTTCCATTATCCACCAAGAAGTTCTACATCATCACAACGGCCATCGTGGTGGTGTCGTATCTCGTCGCTATAAGCGTCAAGTCCTTGGCCCGAGTATTAGCGTTTGTTGGTTCGACTGGCTCCACCTCCATTTCGTTTATTCTCCCAGGCTTGTTTGGCTACATGTTGATCAAGCCGTTGGACGGCTCCAACCAATTGGACTCCTTAGAGAAGGCCTGCAAATACGGCGGCTTGGTACTTTCGGTGTGGGGTGTCATTGTGATGGTCGTGTGTTTGAGTGCCACCATCTTCCTTGGAGCTACTCACTAAATCTCCCATGAGCTATATTAACTTCCTATTAGACATACCGCTCTTCGCGCAACTGGACTCGATTACTACACTAAGAATCTTGTTCGTCAATCATAATTTCATACTAAATACAATCTTAATAAATAGGATTACAAGATCAAGTCCTTCTTCTCCCATCCGACTTTGTTGATCCCCTTCAAGCCGTTCGTTGGTTGTGGCTTCTCGGTTCCCTCTATATGCAATGCGTATGGGTTCCGGTCCAGACTCTGATCCAAGCCAGCAAGAGTATGGTTGACTTCTCTGTGCTTAGACTCGTCAGCCCTCACTCTGAGGACTAAATCCAAAAAAGTCGATTTTTCGTTCAACTCCGGCCAGTAGTCTTGGGCGATTTCAGGCACACTGATATTGTTGAATTTGGGCAATTGCTTGGCCGTTAACAGGTCCACCAAATAGGTGTATGTGCTGACGGCTTCCTCCTCCAAGTAGCCCACAAATCTGTGGCAGTAGCGAGGTGATAGCAAGTACAAGAAAAAGAACATGTTGCAGAAAACACCCTGTCCAACGTAGATGAAGAACTTCATGAATAAGGAAGGCTGACCGATTTTGATGAATGTCAACAAGTGCATTCTCTCATTGTATGCTTCATCCAATAAGGTCTCGATCCAGGCCTTGTCTCTTTTCATCAACCTTAGAGAGTGCAAGTGGCGGAGGAAGGCCGCCACCATTCCAGGCACCCCGGCCACGGACTCCAAGAAGATGATTCTGGTGAGCCATTTGTTCTCGGTCATTTCGTACCTCGTGCCAGCAAACCTATGTTTAAGTTCCTCGGGTGTTTTGGGTTTCTTGTAACCTGTAACAAAGTTGAAGCACGATTTGCAGAAGTTCATGGAGTGGTGTGCTATTTTGTCCCGGGCGTTCTGTGGAGGTCTGTGAAGGTACTCCACGGCCTTGCAGTCGTCATCGGTCCACTTTTCGTGGGGGAAAGCAGGATGGGTTATGAACTTCAAGTCGTTGGTCTTCAACTCACTGCCATCGGGGATGATGTCTGTTTTGATGTCAAAGATGGACTTGTGGTGGGTCGACGAGTACCTCGAGAAGTTGAGCCCTGTCCTGAGCAAACATGGGGTAGTTCTGCGTAATGCAAGCATAGTAAAGCGTTCAATAAATAGAGCGTTCAATAAATAAAGCGTTCAATAAATAATAAAGAGTGTTAGAGAAAAAAGGAGGATAACGGGTTGTAGTAGGTTTTTATAGTAAGCAGCCTAAAAGCGGCACTCGTAATTGGTTGGTGTGACTGTAGCTGGCGCTTTAGGTACACCTGGGTACTTCACAAGAAAGTGCGGCTACCTTATCTGGCACTCGCGCAGCTTCCTAATGTGGCACTCGTTCGTGCCTCTCGGGTGAACACTCGGGTGCGGGTGTGCACACAGCGCGAGGTCTAAACTATAAACTTAGGGACGAGATATGTTTCAGATGCTGCTAAATATAGAGTAGTTTGTTTAAAATATTCGACATTCAAATCTGAAACGAAGCTAAACCATATGCAATATGATATGATGTTTTCCCGTTTATCCTAAAGCTTTTTGGCTTCTGTCGTCTAGTCTCTACAAGTTGTCGACGGCTGAAACCGGTACTGGATGCGAAGATGGTCACGGGCTTTAATGTCCACGGATGCGATCGCACATTTCATTGCAGAGCCAAGAACTCGAGACGTACGAAGCGTGAATCCCATAGGATGAGCAATATTTTTTCATTGGGCAGTCTATTCATTTGAGGGATATTCGTATCTCATTGAGGGTTTTATGCGTGCTGGTTTTATTTTTTCCGTGGCAATGGTCAAGTTTATTTTGAGTACACGACTCAAGGCCGTTTGCAGTAGTCAGGTCGATTTCCCATTCTCACTCATAATGTAAAAAACAATCGGCCAAATACTTGGAGATACGCATGATTACCATTGGCTATAAATGGCACTCCTAAAATGGCAAACAATACAACTGGCCAGGGCCTTAAAGTGAAAAATACATATCAAGACAAAACAAGTTCATTGTTCAGTTTCTCGGCAGACAAAAAGACAGAGAAAATCACTTCCCATTAGTTCAAGTCCAGAACCGTTTAACTGTCCCTGATCGTGCGTGCAATGTTCAAATTTGCTCGAGCCTGTCACTCACTGTACACTATATACTTTCTTCACACTACACTTACCTAAACTATACACTCACATAACACCCATCATACTCTACACCTCATACTCTACACCTCATACTTTACACCTCATACCCTACATTTCCTGTACACTAGACCCATTTAACAACACCGTCTACGGTTTCCTTCTCTTTCACCTACCCATTTTTTCTGGAGACCCTGTCTGTAGAAACCCATGTTTTCTGTAGCCAGCCTGTATAAGGCTCGACCTAAAGCTCTTCGCTTGCACAACGTCTTGGATCTACTTAGCCCCAGTGCGCGTCACACATGACTGCGGAGGCTGCGGAATATCAGCCTTTTTTCGCGTCGGTCTAGACCACCCAGTGCGCCCAAATCGCGGTTCTGACGGATTTTTCCCCCCCAAGCGTTGTTTTGATCTACTGTCTTCACTGATCTCTAGGCCTTTCCACCCCGTGCCTTTTATACCCATATTAAAGCTCTTCTTCAAAGCTTTATGGCCATAGAGAGAATCTTAACCCCGGCCCTGTTTACGTTCTCGGTACCACACTCTTTACCCCGTCTCCTACTAGACTCTTGATCTGACAAATCCTCATCTTCTACCGCAAGCAGAATTCTCAAAAATAGCTACACATCATGGGGTACCAACTTTCGAATTTCTTGGGCGACCCGTTTGCTATTAGTACAGTGTCTTTTGGCGTCATATCTTGGATAATAGCTATAGCAGGTGCTGCTGCCAGTCAGTCCTCCGCCAAGTTGCGTTTCACTTGGTGGGGGCTTGTCTACGAGATCATCTTGATCATTATCATCTTCGTGCTATACTTAAACAATAACATCGAACTTTACAAGTTTACTTTGGTGGGACTCTTGTCTGCTGCGTTCGTTTACACCACGAATTCAACCAATACTCTCATTTACAACTCCAGCTCTTCCGGTAACTTGTGTTGTGCTGCTGGATGCATCCTTCTTTCTGCATTGAACATTTTGTGGGTGATTTACTTTGGAGGACACCCCGAATCACCCACCAACCAATTCATCGATTCGTTTTCCGTCAAGCACAACCATTTCTCGCATGGCCAGCTTCCTTCGACGGGCAACAAAATTGACGAGAACGACATTGTCATGCCTCGCCCAGGCTCACAGGCCTTCCCTAACAGCGAGTCTAGACAATCGCAGGGGACCTCCAACAAGGCAGGCTACATGTCGTCGTCGCAGTTGAACGGATTGGAGAACTTCTCCAATTCCAACCTCAACAATGCCAGCGCGCGGCCAAACGCCTATAACAACGTTAACGACAACAACGAATTCAGCGAGCCGGTCACCACGTTCAGATTCAAGGCCAAGGCGTTATATAGCTACGATGCCAACCCAGATGACATTAACGAGATCTCATTTCTCAAGGACGAAATATTGGAGGTGGATGATATCGACGGCAAGTGGTGGCAGGCCAAGCGGTCCAACGGCCAAGTGGGTATTTGTCCTTCGAACTATGTTAAGATCTTAGACTAAGACATAGTACTGCGCGTTTAATACATATGGAATATCGGTACCATGTAGTGAGAAGCGAGAAGCGAGAAGGGAGCGAAAGTGTCCAATGCGGTCTTCAAATCGGTCCTAGATCGGTCTTCAAATCGGTTTTCGATCTTCAAATTCGCACTCGCTTTGTCCAGTGCGCCCTGAAGTTGACCAAACCCGCCTTTTCACTAGTTGCCCGATCTCGCCAATTTCCCGATCCAGTTTCCTGTTTCGCTCTCCACACTAAAAACCCAAGACCTGACCGTTGGTCAACTACACTCCATTTGAGTCCCACACAGCAAACGTCAAGTCCACACATGCAGAAGCACCGCCTCCACGGTTGACGTTTGCTGTGAAACCATTCGGCCACGTGGTGACATCATCGTGGTGCATTCTCTAGCACTCACATGCCACAATGCATGGGCATTAGCAACTAAGCAGAAGGTTTTGTGAGGTAATGGAAGGGTGTGTGTGCAGGGGCACAGGAAGCAACCGTGCGAGCCCCTGTGTATTGGGCGTGGCTCGTCGCAGGGTCACCTCTTGGGGCCTGAATTCGCAGCCAGTGGTTGCTGTCTGTAGGGTTATAAAATGGAGAGCTTCTCGTCTGGTCTTGTTCGAGAAATACATATAATTTGCAAACCAAATAATCTTCACATCACAATAAACCAATACAATGGGATTCGCAGAAAAAGTTCAATCTAAGCTCTCTAGCAACAAGCAATTCAGCGACGCTGACAAGGCCGGTGGAAAAGCCATTGGGAAGGAAAACATCTCTGGGGAGGTGGAGAACCAATACAAGCAAGGAAACATCAACAAGGCCAATGCTGCCAAGTACGCTGATGAGTACGACCAAAAGGCCGGTAAGGCCTTGGGCAAGGAAAATGTGTCTGGTACCAAGCACGGTGCAGGTACCGAGTACTTGGGTGGTAAGGGTTCTTCCAAGACTGACTCCACCACTGGTGCCTCTGGTACTGATGCTGGTGCTTCTGGTACTTCTGGCGCACATTCTGGTCATGGATCTGGCCATGGCACTGGTGCTGGTGCCGCCACAGGTGCAGGTGTCGGTGCCGGTGCCGGAGCTGCTGCTTACGGTGCCTCTAGCCATGACTCCTCCAGCAAACATCCATCTGGTGTCGATGCTCATGGTTCTGGCAAGGACTCCTATAAGCAGAGCACTGCAGGTTCCGATCTGCACGGACATTCCTCCACTGGAACAGATGCCTATGGCTCTTCCACTGGATCTGGTGCCCATGGTTCTTCCACCACCGGACGTGACACTTACAAGCAAACTGGCACCACTGGCCACGACAGCACTCATGAGTCTAGCCACCACACCCCAGGTGCCGCATACGGTGCTGCTGGTTTAGGCACTGCTGGAGTTGCTGGAGCCACTGCCGGAACTGCTTACGAAGAAAAGCACTCTAGCTCTGGTACTGGCCACACTGGCGGCGTTGCAGGCTCCACCAACAGACAAACCAGCGACCACACCAATTCTGGTCATCATGATGCTCACGGATCTAGCCACGGTTCCCATGGTACTCATCATTCCACTGGTGCTGGCGCAGGCGCTGGTACAGGATCCCACTCCAAATCAGGTACGAATGGTTTGAGCTTCACCACAGGCGACAGCTCTTTGGATTCCGAAATCGCCCGGTTGGATACTGAAGGTCAAGAAAAAGCCAAGGACGCTTTTGACAGAGGTTACCAAGATGCCCTCAAAAGCCACAAGAAGTGAGCCTTTAGTAAGTATTTAGAACATTAAATGTGCAATTAGAAAGACAAACAAACAATTCAGAAAGCATTAAAATATTACAGAAATTGTAAAGTTATTTAGCCATTATTTATACATTAATCAATCAGCATTCTTGATCAAGACGAACAGCTGCATTGTAACATCGAGTAGTCTTCACCACGGGCGCCCTGGAGCACCCACCTCTTCTCCACATCCTTTAGCTCGTCGCCCCATTTGGAGGAGTCATGGGGATTGAAGGCCATCTTCTCGAGCTTCTTTAAATACTGCAAGTCCTTGCCGTCAGACTCTTGTGTCTTTTCGATGACCTCGTCCAAGATCCAGTTTCTGGGGAGAAATTCGGGGTTCGACGTCTTGCTTGCAGCTTTATCTAAACCATTTTTAGCCACATATTTCTTGAAGATTTCAAGCCATTGTTGAATCTCTTCCAGCAAACTGTTTCTATCTGCCTCATCATGCTCAATCCCCGTCTGACCGAGGATTTCGTCCACGAAAGAAGCACTACTGAACAGATCGCTCGAGACATCGGTCCTGGATAAGGTGAGGAAGAACATGTTGAAGTCACACTTGACTTTTTTAAGCATACTGAGCATGGGCGTAACGAGCTCGTCGAGCTGTTCCTCGGGATTTTCAGATGAGATTGACTGGGTAGACAAGCCCAATCTCTTGAATAATGTCTCCACGTACTGTTTAGTATAGGCGTACTTGTATATCTCGCCTCCAACTTCAATGACTTTGGTAGCTCTCTTTATAAGTCTTTCCTCAGTGCTTTTCTCAAAGTTTCCGTTGAGGAAGTTCTCATCGTGAACAAGCGTTTCACCTGCTCCAATAAGATGGGCCAAGTCTTCACCCAAACGGGTCAAGTTCCACCAGAGAGCACTGGGTGTATTTGAATAACTGTAGCGGAGACTGTGGTCCTCTGAGTTTGGAGTGAAATTGGGATCATAATGGTCGATGATCGAGAAGGGCCCGAAATCCATGGCAAGCCCAAGCACCGAGGTATTATCTGTGTTGAGAACTCCGTTCAAGAAGCCGTAACTTTGGCACATTGCAGCAGTAGATGCGTTTCTAAGAATGATCTCGTAGTACATCTTATCAAAGTCCGAGAGATTTCCCAAAGAGTTTGTGGTGTTCTCGAAGAAGTCCGACTTGACCTGGAGAAGTTTCTCAAAGTAGGGGAACTTGTGGCCGTTTTCAAGCGTAAAAAGTTCGTCAATCACATATTGCGAGAGTTTCTTGACGTTCCGGACATCGAACCGCCACCTGTAGAGGTCGAAAGTACCCAAGCGGATCCACAGCTCGGCGAATCTGGAAACAACTGCACACTTTTCCGCTCCGTGTCTTTGAGCATACGTCTTGGGGTAGTATGACAATGATAATGCCCGTGTAGAAGGAATTCCGATGGCATTCAAGTGTTCAGAAATGATGTACTCTCTTATGGAAGAACGTAACACAGCCTTACCATCGGCGAACCTTGAATAAGGCGTGAGGCCAGACCCTTTGAGCTGAATCTCATATTTGCTTCTGTTGAGGTCATTTTCAGCAATTTTTGCCTTGGGAACCTCGAATAAGTTGTGCACTCTGCCATCGCCCAATTGACCAGCAAACTGTCCAAACTGCCAGCCTGCATACGCCTGGGAATAAGGAACGGGCAATCCAGCGTTTTGAAAGCTTTCATTATCAGTGTAGATTTGTCCACTCACAATGCTGTGGAACTCGGGAGACTTTGCTTCCTCGGGGTCAAGTCCTAAGTCAGCAAACGCTTGGGGCGACGAAGTCAAGTACACGTGTTCCTTGCGCTTTTCAGGAATGGTCCAGGAAAAGGCACCATCTTGCAAGATACGAGGGGTTCGAATGACGTTGCTGGCATTCTCAAGGGCTGCTTCTTTGGTGGCGATTCTGCTGTCTGGGGTAAGAGTCTCCGAGAAGGAGGACAGTTTTGGTAGGTTGCGGAGCGTGGACAACATCCTGGTGGTTTTTGTGGTGATGAGTGAGTTTCTATTCATGAGTCATAAAGTATGTGCCCAAATCTTAGAAAGAAGAAAATTGGTGGGATGGGGAAGCTCACGTCACAATTAATGATGGGGGTGGGCAGGGCTGCAAACCTTTGCGCCTGCATTTAGTGCCGTTAAAAAATAATTAAAAAAAAAAAAGACTAGAGAGTCTCTCGAATTGAAGGTACACGCAGTAAATTGCTAGATTGATTGTTTTTTTTTTTTTTTTTTCTTTTTCACATTAGATTTCATTAGCTACATCACTGATTGAGACCATCGTAGACGAACTTTATGGCATCAGCAACAGGCATGTCGCTGACGTCATAGCCAGTCCAGAAAGTCTGCTGTGCGATACCTTGGTAGATCATAGGCTCCACCCCCAGAATCACCTGCCAGCCTGCAGCCTCGAAATCCTTGTAAAGAGTGGTTCGTACGCTAGGATAGTAACACATCTCGATCACGTGGCCGGGGCTTTCCATGAACACGTCAAGCGTTTTCCTGGCCTGGATTTCCTCTGGGGTCTGGGGCTCGAAATCTGGCACACTCAACACCGCCAAATCGGGCTTACTCAATAGTCTGGCCTGCTCAGGGGAAGTGACAGCAATAATCTCCCCGGAAAAACCGCTGCTCTTCATCGAGCTAATGAGCGCCGCGATCTCCTCCTCGAACCGGTTCACCACGTACACCTGCGAGCATCCCAAGTATGTATGCAACGCATACACTGCAGCACGACTAGCACCTCCACCGCCATAAACCAAGCCTGCTTTCTTGGACTTCAAGTTCTCCTGCACAGTGTCCTTGCAATTGAACATAAACGAATCGCGGATTCCAATTGTATCTGTATTGGTGCCCACATTCAAAGGCCTTCGCTGTTCATCAAAGCGCACGTAGATGGTGTTGATGGCACCCACCGCCTTGGCATTATCATCCACCACATCCACGTGATCAGCCATCACCACTTTATGCGGAAGTGTCACGGCAGAGCCATTATAAATAAGATCCTCTTCTCTTTCCACGCCTGCTTTTTTGTTGGCGGAAATCAACTCCAAAAACCCTTCCACGTCAGTGGATTCAAGTTTTTCATACTTATGCCCCGAAAGTCCCTGCTTCTGGAAAATGTAATTGTGCAAATGTGGCGCTCGAGAGTTTGCGAGTTTAGATCCAAAGAGACGGTACGTGAAGTTTTTTTTTCGGATCACTCCAAAGTCGGGCGGACAGTAGGCCATGGTATTAATGCTTGCAGTATCCTTGGTAATGGTATTGTTTCCGCGCGAGGAAATTAAGGTTATTCTTGATGCAATATTTCCACACCCTGTGCGCGCGGTAACTTTATATCAGCTGTTTACCCCCAGTTTCTGCACTTTATGCTTCTGTACAATCGTCGACGGATCCTAAGGCTTGCACTTTCGGCAGCCTTGCTGGTGGCGGCTTTTACCGTACTCACCCAATTGGAATTGGCTCCATCATTGCACGTTACACGCGTAAACTTGGACTATAATGACTTCTTTGAGGGCATGAACCATTATGCTATAGTAGCTCCGCTGCTCAAGAACAACTTCAAAAAGGAGGGTGTGAGGGCAGAGCTGAAGTCAAGTTCGGAGGAGGAGTTTCTTTTTTCGAAAAAATATTTGGAAAGTATTTTGGATATCCCCGACGCTACTTTCAAAAAGCTCCAGTCTTCTCACCAAGGTTATGTCAAACACATGGACCATTTGATAAAGGCCAAGAACGTGCATACGTTTGGAAATCTCAGACCGACTGACCCTCAGTGGGCATCCTATAAAGACTCCAAAGGCTATGTCATCATTGGAGGTGGTAAGTACTCGTGGTTGGCGTATTTGGTGGTGCAACAGATTCGGGCCGGCGGGGGCGTGGCTCCCATTGAGGTGTTCATTCCATCTCCTGAAGAATACGAAATGGACTTCTGTGAGAACATTTTGCCAAAGTATAATGCCCGTTGTAACGTGCTATCCGAAAGTGTGGCTAAAAAGGCCTCATCTGAGTTTAAAATTGGTGGTTACCAATTCAAGATGTTTGCTATTCTCACGTCTGCTTTCGAAAACGTCTTTTACCTAGACTCTGACTTGTTCCCCACACGGAACGTTGAGTATCTCTTTGAATCTAGCTTGTTCAAGGCCAAGGGCCTTATTTTGTGGCCTGATGCATGGGCTCGCACCACCAATCCCAAATTCCATGAGATTGCAGGCCTTCCAGTGAAGGAAAATAAGGTTAGATTCTCACGTTATGACGAGAGCCAGGCTGAGAAGGATGGAATTCTGTTGAAGCCATTGAAAGACTACACATTTGCCAACTCACCTTTCCATACATTTGAGAACTCTCTTCCCGACCCAACTTCCGAGGCCGGGGTCTTGCTTGTGAACAAAACCAGCCACTTAAAAACGCTCTTGTTGGCATTGTATTACAATATATTTGGTCCTGATTTTT
This sequence comes from Metschnikowia hawaiiensis, assembly GCA_002370325.1. Taxonomy (NCBI): domain Eukaryota; kingdom Fungi; phylum Ascomycota; class Pichiomycetes; order Serinales; family Metschnikowiaceae; genus Metschnikowia; species Metschnikowia hawaiiensis. The sequence continues at coordinate 67,791 of NLAM01001331.1, read as the reverse complement.
ACTACCCTTTGATGACTCAAGGTGGTGCAGGTGAGGGAGACAAGGAGACATTCATAGCAGCAGCCTCGGTGATGAAGGAACCATATTTCCAAACTTCAAAGCAATTCAAGTGGGTGGGATACCATAGCAAAGACGAAAACAACTTTGTTTCCAAAGGCTTGGGCCACTACGACCCACTTTCCAGCACCGACGATGCAGACCTCATCTTTATGCATTGCTCATATCCAAAGTACTACACAGACTGGTTCTACAATAACCACGACCTCATCTACAAGGATAATGTTGAGCACATTCGGATGTACAAGGACATTTATACGAATGTTGGCTACGACTTTGATCTCCGATTACAGCAGTTCTTCGTGCAAGGTGTTTGCAAAGACTACTACAAGGATGGCAAGGCCATCGATTCTAATCTTTTGGAAAGCGAAGCCTGGGCCGGAAACTTTCTCCATTACATTGCAAATGACTTGGAGTTGAACAATAAGAGGTGCAGTGAAGTGTACCTTCCGCACCTAAAGTGGTTGAAGTCGACTACTGAAGCCCTGGACAAATAAGTCCGGAACTTCAAAAAAAAAAAAAAAATTATAGATAAGCTTAAACCACAGCTCCTACAGCCTGTTTTATAATTTTTGTTGGTATTAGTCTAGAGGCTGGTTATAAATCTGGTGTTTTCCAATCTCTACATACCTACTGATAAGCCTGTATGGCAGTGAGTCAGGTGACGATGACTCCACAGTTCGCACCAGTATAAATCGGAATATGCCATTTGATATCTCCACCTCACCACCATGTCCGTGCTCAAGTCGCCATTAGCCAAAAATCTCAAGATCGCCTTGATCCAACTCAAGGCTGGCGCAAGCAAAAGTGCCAACTTGGCCAAAGTGTCCAAATTCATAGATTCAGCCGTCAATGAGTCCAAAATCGGCAAGTTGGACCTTGTCATGTTGCCCGAGTGCTTCAACTCGCCTTACGCCGTGGATAAATTCAGGGAGTACGCCGAAATTATTCCTAGTGGAGAGACCACCACCTTTTTATCTGAATTGGCCAAAAAGCATCAGATCTACATTGTGGGTGGTTCCATTCCTGAGAAGGACGGTGCTTCCGATAAGATCTTTAACACGTCCTTGACGTTTGACCCCCAGGGCGAGATCATTGCTTTGCACAGAAAAGCACATCTTTTTGATATCGATATACCGAATGGCATCACATTTAAGGAGTCCATTACATTAAGTGCAGGTGACAAATCTACTGTTTTCAAGCTTGGTGATTTTGGTAACGTGGGGTTGGGGATCTGCTACGATATCCGGTTTCCTGAATTGGCTATGGGTGCCTCCAGAGATCCCAACAATGCATTTGCCATGTTTTTCCCTGGTGCTTTCAACACCACCACTGGGCCTTTACACTGGCACCTTCTTGCCAGAGCCAGGGCTGTGGACAATGAGATCTTCACTGTCTTGTGTTCTCCTGCCAGAGATGTGGGTGGGTCTGGATACCAGGCCTATGGACATTCCTTAGTGGCGGATCCTTCTGGAAAGATCATTGCAGAGGCTGGCGAAGGAGAGGAGGTGCTCTATGCGGAGCTTGACAAGGACCTCTTGCCTGCTGCCAGAACAGGCATTCCTGTGCATTACCAAAGACGGTTTGATATTTACGAAGATGTCACTTCTGGAATGAAGACTGGAGCCAAGTGAATTCTAGGAATCAATTGAATCTACACACATATTCTAATTATTGTATCTTCTCAAATGGTTCTTTTACGTCGTAGCTGATCCTTTGAGTTGTAGTGATTCTAATTATACTTTCGTCTGCCAACCTAATCATCCTCCTTTCTCTCCACAAACTCTTGCAAAGCAGACATGAACTCTGCGGGCTTTTCACTGATCACCCAGTGCCCCGATTTAATATCACGCACCTCAAACTCGGGAAAGTATCTTCCGATATCTGGAATCACCTCATCGGGAACATAACTGGACTCGGTGCCTCTGATGAACAATGTAGGACCTCGAGCCCACGATCTGGTAGCGTCAAAGGGCCATGATGCTATGTTTCCAGCAGCAATCGCGTCACCAATCATGTCCAAAGGAATCTTGGAAGTGCAAACATCGTCCTTCTTGCCTCGATTGATATTGGTCAAGATGAACTGGCGCACTTCCTTCGAGGGTTCGACCTTGGCTAGCTCCAGGTCCACATCCTTGATGTTGGTATATTTCTTTACCTCGAGAGCATATCTCAATTGGCGGATGTACTTTCCAAAAGGCCCGTTGGAAGAAGATAACCACACGGGTGCATTGTCCACGGAAACAAGCATTTCCGGAAGGTCAGGCCGACGCAACGCCAAAGCCATGACGGTCTTGGCGCCCATGGAATGACCTATGAGAATAGGCTTCTTTTCAAACTTGGCCTCGTCAATGAACCGTTCCACATCGGCGGAAAGGGCAGGGTAATCGAGCCTTTTGTCGTGGGGTGACTCTCCAAAGTTACGGAGGTCTAAGCAGTACACGTTTCTGGCCATAGATTTGGCCAATTGCTTGGCCACAGTACGTGTATTTGTTTTGGACCCGAAAAGGCCATGTAGAATGACCAAGGGAGACTTGACCGTGTCTGGTTTGGTCGTAGGCTCATGCTTATCAAAGACCAACTTCAAGGTGGGGATCTCGGTGGAAAAAGCATCCCCCACAGAAGAGCTCCCACCTTGGGCATAAGATAAACAGCGGCGACCAAACGGCCTGGAAACGGAGGTTCTTAGGCCAAACCTACTTATCGTGGATAAACTCATGGTGAAGTTCAAGGTGGAGGAAGATGCACTTTTGCATGCGCGCACTCTACGTACTGAGCAGGCTAGGTGTAGTGAAGTGACAGTGACGTCATAATGGTGCAAGTGGTATTGATGATGGTAAATAATTATAGTGATTCATGAGTGGTATTGGTAAGTAGCAATGATAATGCCATTGATCAATTGGCACTCTCTTGTTTTTCTGGGGCCTTTTCCTCTTCAATGACTCCCCACCCTAGTCTCAGGTTAAGCTTCTCATAACGGGCCCGGTCTCGGTCACTCACACTGGGCTTGATGGATGAAAGAGCACTGTTGAAATCCAGATTCGTGACTGTGATTGAATTGTCCACTTCGCTATCCACATAAAAGCCTGAAGCATCCAACTCACGGACCTCCTGGCCGAAAAAGAATTTCTTCTTCAACGCAAACACTCCGGCCTCTCTTACCAACAGCGACAAGTCGGCACCGGAGAAATTCCTGCACCGCTCGTCATCTGCAAACACACGAAGATCCAAGTCATTGGCAAGCGGCGTTTTGTTGAGCTGGGTGATGGTCTTGAGAATCTCAAACCGTTCATCGGCAGTAGGCAACTCGATATACAATGTCTTATCCAAACGGCCCGGTCTCAACATGGCCGAATCGATCATGTCTGGACGGTTGGTGGCACCAATCACGAAAATGCCTTGTCTATCATTGAGTCCATCCAATTCCGTTAACAACGTGTTGACCACCCGGGCACTGGACTCGGAGAGCGATGAGGTTCTGCGGGGTACCAAAGCATCCAACTCATCAAAGAAAATGATACAGGGAGCAGAGGCCCGAGCCCGGGAAAAGACTTGTCTCACGGCCCTCTCCGACTCACCCACATATTTGTTGAGAAGTTCGGGGCCTTTGACGGAAATGAAGTTGGCCCGGGACTCATTGGCTACTGCCTTAGCGAGCAACGTCTTACCGCACCCTGGAGGACCCCACATGAGCACACCTGCAGGTGCACTGATTCCGACTTTCTGGTACAACTCTGGTTTCTTGATGGGCTGCACCACACACATGTGTAATTCCATACGGACCTTGGACAAGGCACCCACGCTTTGCCACGTGACGTCCGGCACCGTGGCGAAACCCTCTCTCTTGGCCGTGGGCTGGATGGTGGGGAGTGCGCTCTGGAAATCTCCATATGTGATGCGCAATGGTGCAAGCTGCTCATCGCTCAATGGGTCGGGGTGCTGAGCCAAGAATTTCTGAATGGTGGAGAGTTTCTCGGTCTCAGACTTCTGCTCGAATTTGGCAAGTGCTTCGGGCGCATTGTCCACGTCCATGGAGTCTCCCCTACCACCGGCCAAAGCTGCATGCTCTAGTTTCTCAATCTCTAGCTCACTTAAGGACTCGAAAATCCGCTTGATTGCTGCTATACCGGCTGCGGTGACCAAACTCTTGAGATCAGCACCAACAAACCCGGGTGTGAGTTTGGCAAGCTCTGTGTAATTGAACTCCTCTGGGCTCTCCAACTTCAATGTGGTGGTCATGGCCTTTAATATCAGGCATCTTTGGTGTTCGTCCGGCACGTTGAGAAGAATCTCCCGATCAAATCTACCTGCACGACGCAAGGCAGAGTCAAGCGAGTCGGGACGGTTGGTTGCACCAACCACGATCACGGGCTTACCTCCAGTATTCTCAAGGGTGAGCTCATCCATGGAAGTAAGCAATTGGGCCACAATTCTTCTCTCCATTTCCCTTTGTGCTCCGCCATCTCTCTTAGGGGTGATGGCATCAATTTCATCTAAAAATATAAGGCATGGAGCAAGCGACTTGGCCTCCTCGAAGATGTCTCGGAGCTTCTTTTCTGATTCTCCTGACATACCAGACACAACTGATGGCGCAGACACACTGATAAGTGGCACCTGCAACTCGCCGGCCAAAGCATTGGCAATGGTGGTTTTTCCACAGCCCGGGGGACCATAGAGCAAAACTCCCCGTGGAGGCTCCACTCCGGTGCTCAAGTAGATCTCCGGGTGAAGTATGGGTAAACCCACCAACTCCATGAGCTGGGTGGTCACGTTCAGGAGCCCTCCCAACGCGGAGAGTTTAGATGTAGGCGTAGTATGTTCGATTTTGGGTTTCTTTGCCTTGACAGTAGGACCTTTGGTGGCGTCTTTGGCTCTCTTTTTCTCTGGCTGAGAGGTCTGGTCTTCACCGGTCTTGGCTTCGGGGATACCCCATGCCGAAACGAGCGATTTGTTGAGCGCGTTCGTGTCTTTGACATCCATCAAGTTATCGCCATCAAGTCCCTCGAAGTCGCTGTCTGCTACAGTAGCCTTCTGGAGATCACGTTCTTCCCTTAGCCTAATGACTTCCGCAAGCTCCTCGTCTTCGTCCTCACGACAAAGTCTCAAGACGGTATCAACAGACTTTTCCAAAATCTGGCGCTTTATTCGCCGGAGCAGAAGGTCTTTGGTTTGGGCATAAGCCAAGACATCCAGCGGGCGGAGGTCCCTGGCCAAAGCTATATGGAGCAACAGATCGGGGTCCTCCAGCTCGTCTGCCTGTTTGTTCTTGTCAGTCTGCTCCTGTAGAAGGTCATGGAGTAGATCATATATTTTCTGGTCCACAGAGGTTGCGCTGGACTTTGTGGACTTGGCCATTGTGTTAAGTTCAAGTGCTCTGTCGAAAATTCCCCTAGGCGAGAAGAGCATCTCACGGTCACGTGCGCTTCTCTCCATGTTTCGGGTTTCTACTGGTGCGCATACATTGGTCGCTGCCTGCTAGCTTAGGTTACCCACCAAGGCCGTTGAAAAAAAAAATTATGTAAAAAAACAAAGGAGTCGTTGATAGAGTTGTTAATAGATGTGCTGATGGTTGAAACAGCTAACACTCCCCTTTCGGGAAAAAAAGGTATATAAGTATTTATGACTACTGTATTATTTTATTTAGAGAGAGATGGTGACGAAACTGCGCCATACTATCAATATTCACCTTGACGAACTCATTCTTCCTGAAAGACGGAATGTTCCGAATTAGATGCATGACAGTACAGTACCGTGTAAAACAAATCCATCCCGTGGAAGCTAGAAAGTTGCTGTGCAGGTCACGGAAATTTACGTGCTTATTCCACTAGATTCTATTTTAGTTTGCTATGCATGTTGTCAGCATGGATGATTCGCTGCGCTGAGAACTACAGCAACAGTACATACACTGGGAAACAGAGGCCAGTGCCGACGCCAGTGCCGACGCCAAAGAAAGAACTCCAGACCACCGCCACGTGATGTGTCACAAATATGGATCGGACCGTTTCTTTTTCCAAAATGTCTTAGTCACTTCTTCCCCAACTGTGGTTGGTCAAAGACGCACCTGCAGAATGGACTAAGGTTGCATGCGGGCGAGGTGCCCAGTCGCAACCTTTGATTGCTACCCCAAGAAAGTATAAAACCCCAGCTCCGCGGCCCAAATTATTTTCGTTCATTACCAATTCTAATAACATGTCTGACGCCGGAAGAAAATCATTCACTGACAAAGCCTCTGAAGCTATCACCCCAGAAAGCCAAAAGTCTACCTTGGAGAAGGCCAAGGAGACTGTCACCGACGCCGTTGACGGTTTCGCTGCCAAGAACGTCCCAGACAACGAGAAGTCTTTTGGCCAGACTATCTCTGACAACGCCAAGCAAGGCCATGACGATGCCAAGGACGCCGTCCAAGGTCACGAGGCCACTTTGGCTGAGACTGCTCAAGGTTACGTTGATGTTGCCAAGGAGCAAGTTGCCAACGCCGCTCAGTACGTTTCCTCTGTTGTCACTGGTGCCACTGAAGGTGCCAAGCAGGCCGGTGAGGAGAAGAAGTAAATGGTCAGCTGTGCTGCCTGATATATAGTTCAATCCACATCTTAGAAAAATATCCACATCTTAGAAAAATGGCGTAATTATGAATACTGATGGAATTATCATAGTTCCACTAAGCTCTGGTACTAATCTGTTAGTCAGTGCGACGATCCAATGAATCGATGATTTATATTCAATTAATAATTTGCAACCCTATATATTAAGTAATATACTAAATGATCGTGCTTTTCACCAATGATCGCTTAGCTACAGAACAATCATACCTTTGGAGTTATACGATTAGGTTTGATCCAGTTACTCGAATTAGTTGCAGCCGTGGGTGTACGGGTGCGCACCCGGGCACTCTGGCGATGTGATCCTGCACTCGAGCTCATCTGCTGAATCCACCTCTAGTTCACCGGCCATGGCTACCAATAAAGCACTTGAAGACTTGAACCCCTCGAGCGACTCTGAAAACGAGCTGCTCTCTACACAAACAAAGTCCCAGGGTCTGAGCTCCACCAAGCAGCTTTCAGATTTCGACGATGACTTCAACTCTGATGATGATCAAGATACGGTCTTTCAGACCAAGAAAAAAACACAGCCAACCCGTTTTGAAGCCCAGGAACAAGAAGACGACGAATCTGAACACCTGGAAGACGAAGAGAACGAAGACGGGCAAAGCTCTCTGGCACAACTCGACGAGGTCACTTCCATAGTGGAAGAGCAAAAGAAACGAGCCAGGAAACTAAAAAAGTTGACTCCCGAGCAACTTGCAAAGGAACAAAGGGACATTAAAAGAACAGGCGTGTGTTATTTATCGAGTATTCCGCCATACATGAAGCCACTGAAGATGCGTTCTGTGCTCTCCAAATTCGGCAAGATTGACCGGTTGTTCATGAAGCCAGAAGACCCCATTTCCTATAAGAAGAGAGTCAAGTACGGTGGAAACAAGAAGAAGAGACACACCGAGGGGTGGGTGGAATTCAAGAAGAAGTCCGAGGCGAAGTTGTGTGCTCAAACCATGAACGGAAACATCGTGGGAGGAAAGAAGTCGTCGTATTACCATGACGACATCATAAATATCAAGTACTTGTCAGGCTTCAAGTGGTTTGATTTGACGCAACAGATTTCCAAGGAAAACGAAATCAGACAGTCGAAAATGGCCTTGGAGATCTCCCAGCAGAGCAAGCTTGACAAGAGCTTCGTTGCCAATGTGGAGAGGTCCAAGCGTTTGGAGAGAAAGAGAAAGTTGGAGGGAGACAAGTTCGAAGAGCCGGAGGGCAAGAGAAGCTTTGACCAGAGGGACGTGTCGAGTAAGAGAGCCGATGCTAAGGCTGAGTTCAAGAAGGAGAAGAATTCCGATAATCTTGATTCGCTTTTATCCAAGGTTTTTTGAATCTATTCATACATATATTAATACATTGGCGAACTGGTGCATCTACCGACTTTTGTTTCGTAGCAAGAACTCCACTCTTTGTTGGAGCTCTTGTTCGCTTTCACATCCCAATTCCTTCATGACTATAGCGTTCTTGATGATGACTGAGTTGGGAATGGGCAGCTCCACCAATCTTTTGAGTTTGTCCCATTTTTCAAACAGCCAAGCGTCATAATTGGCTGAATTTGAAGAATGCTTTGGTTTTTTGGCGCTGTTCTCCCTTGCTTCCGTCTGAAGAGCTCTCTTTCTAGGCTGCGGTGACTCTTTTTCTAATGGCAGTCTGCTTTTGAACGCTGCCGTTTTGGCAGCCGCAGGCCGTGGTGAAGCCGGTTGGGGTGACCGTGTCTCTTCAAGGTTTTTCAAGACGTCCTGAGGGACAAAGTCGGTCAAGCCCTGGAAACGGATTCCATTAGCTGGAAGTTGATCATGCGGAGAGTTCATGCCTGAGACTGGCTCTTCAGAATCAGAGCTTTCATCGGACGAACTTTCCTGCTGAGAGGCATTTGCCCGGATTCGTTCCATACTAGAATTGATCTGGTCCAAGATCTCCTGCGTAGACCTAGATCGAACAGCACTGCTTTGTCTGATCTCCTCCACCAAATCACCTGTAGTCGAGCTATTGTGTAGGAGCTCCTTTCGAAGTGGCGACAGCCGCCTGGGAGTGTATGAAACGGGCTTGACTTGTTCGAAAGCTAAATCAGCCTCGGATAGCTTTCTTTCAGGAACCCCATCGCTCAATACCAGCTCCGCCAAGAACGGCAGCTTGGGAGCAGTGAACTGCGATGCAAGAGAAGGAGACTTTTGGAGTTTTTGCGGCAGATTATGGTCCGACGAGTCGAACTCGATATTCTCCTGCTGGGGCTTTATACCCAAATCCATGCGACTACCATTCTGTAGGCGAGCCAACGGACGAAACTCGTTTTTGTCATTGATAATGGTTTCTTTTGGAAAAGCGATTCCCTCATTTAGACCGTCGGGCAACCCGTTTTTACTGGGAGACCCTGCTTGGTCAACAGAAATGGAGGATACGTTGGAGCTCTTCTTGTAAGCGGAACTTGCATACTTTTCGGAGCTTCCGCCAAAACGGCTTCTTTCGCCACTGAGCAAGGAGTTATTCCCATCAGCTATAAAGTCCTCAAGGTCAACAGAAAGCCGTTTCAATCGGGACCGTTTTAGCCTGGGGGAGCCATCATCTAGGCCCGAGCTGGGGTCGGTGGGCCTGGAGGAGAGCTTGGAGTCGGTCACGTGCTCCAGCGGCAGTAGGCCGGAAACAACTCTGCGGATTTTAAACGACATGGGGTGGTGGAAATTCGGCACTTGTTTATGAGTTCATACAGTGTAGGATCAAGCGCGTGTTATAGAATGTTTTGCTTGAGACTAGTAGCGTCGCGTATACACACCATACATTACTCGCACACCGGAAATTTGCACCCGGCCTCACACCTCCAAATCCTTATAGATATCCTTTTGGCAAGCCGGGATGTCTGGCTTGGCGAGCCCAAAGGACCGCTCGAAATTGATATAGCTGAGCAGCCCAAAGAACATCTTCAAGTTGGCCACGTTGTTGATGCTGGTTATGCCACACAAGAGCGGCGCGGCCAACTCGTGTTTTTCGGGCCCACGCACCCGGATTGGAGTGTCCTTCGTGACCATGGACTCGGTTTGCAAGCCCAAGTGGTCGATGTAAGACTGGGTGTATTTTTCACCCGTCACGTAGTCGCTTGCAACGAAAAGCCATGAGTTGAGGTTGAACTCATCAAACCCAATCAATAAAAGCTGGTCGAGCATCTTACAGGCCGAAAGAATGAGCTGGACTTGATCTTGGTCTAACGACGCAAGCTGTTTGACGTTGCTAGGCACAAAATGCTGAAACACCCCGGCGAGGGTCTGGGTCATGAACGACCAGTATGGCAACAATTGTGACTCGCTCATTCTGACACTGAGTACCCGGAAGAGCTTCAACGCTTCACTCTTGTATGGTGGAGGACACGTGCTGTTCAAAGCTGTTCCTAGACGTCCAAATAGACCATTGAGATTGTTGGCACATGCGTCGATTGGCTGGACCATCATCAAGTAACTGATTCTGCGCAAGACGTAGGTTCTGTCCTCGACTTCCGAGCTCTCGTTCCACACAAAGATATTCGAAGCGTTGGATTGCACGGATGGAGTCACCCTGGTCACGAGATCTTCGAGGCGGAATGGTTCGGCCTGCACCCATGTTTGAACAATGGCTTTCCAGTCTTCATTGGTCAGTCTTCCATTGGCGAAAAAGCTATTGTCCATAAACAAGTCACCAACAAGCTGCTTCCATGGCTTGATGGGGTGGTATTTACCAATCACCTTGATTAGGTGGAGTATGCTTGGGGATAACAGCTTTTTGGCCTTGTTGGGCGAGGGGATCACCGTACTGATAATAGTGGTGACTGCCGTGTTGACCTTATCAGAGTCTTGCAAGACATCGCCAAAGAATTGTACTAGTTGCGAGAGGTCGTCGGCGTGGACGTCGCCAGGATGCTTCTTTTCATCAGCCTCTGAAATTTTCACATCTTGTACCTTCTTACTCACCGAAGCATTGAGCATGCTGAGGAAAAACCCAGAAAGTTCCTTGTGGTGAGCCGACCGATTGTCCTTTGACTTTCTGCCCTGTAACTTCAATGAGAATACCTTGATCATTTCAAGATAGGAGATGATCAGTTTCTTGAACAAACTAGGGTGAGCAAGCACTTCCTTCACAAAGCTTATAGTCACATCATAAATGTCATCGATGGAGTCTTGGTCAATGGATTGGTAGTACTTCACCAAGAACGAAGCAAGCTGTTCTTCTGATAATTCCGTGTACATTGTGGACGTGTTTTTTTCACTCAATGATTGGGGCGAGCACCTGGTGAGGATTGAGTTGAATAGATGGGGAATGGTTAAATGCGTGTGTCCACTGTCCAAGACATGTAGAATCTTGATTTTGGTCTCGGTGGCCGAATTTGCATCGATCAACTTCTCAATGACCTCGTGTCTTTCCAATTCACTGAGAGACTCGAGTAGACGTCTTGAGCGGAACTTCAATTTGTTTGAAACATTGATCATGGACTGCACTGAGGCATGCTCCGATGTTCTTGCTGTGAAATCTCTGCCATCAGCCCAGCTCCAGATTTCAAACGCGATCTTCGTTGCATCTTGGAATGATATCACCACTGCGTTCTTCTTCTGCTCTTCCTGAGTTTTCACCAAAGGCGACTCGATTTGGAACACTCCCAGAATCACATTGCCCAAGAATCCATTTTCATTCTGCTGTGACTTTGAGGTTGGCCTCACGCTTGATGTGATTAAATGCGAGTGACTTATGGACAACAAGTCTTCAAGCCCAGAAATGCAGATCGTCAACGAGGACTCGATGTCAGTGCATCCAGAGATCTTCTTGAAGGCTTTGGTGGCATTGAAATAACCCTCGATCTTATGAACAATCGAATCATTCAATACCAATAAAACGTCGAAGATGTTCTCGCCCAAAATGTAGAGACATTTGTTGAGAAGGGAAAACCATTTTTCGAGTAAGGTAGATGACTGGCTCATGGCAATTCCGTTCGTGATGAAGGAAATAAGCAATGGGTAGTTGTGATTTTCGGTATCCTTAATACTCATCACTGCAACATTCAATTTGTTTGCCATGGCCAAAAAGTCCAAGATGGTTTTGAGGTACATCGTCTCAAGAAGCTCCAAGGAAGGGCTATGGGCTCCGGGATATGAGGCGAGATACGAGCAAGAGTCAAGCAAAAACTTGAAATGATCTTCAAAGTCCAATTCTGAGCCTGTAATCACGAGCTTGTAGAGGTCTAAAGCACATGAAGCGCACTGGGTATAATCCGACTTACTCTTCTCATTTACCACAACTTCAGAAGATAACTTGAGCCCTAGGAATTTGCGTATTACGCACAAGATCAAAGATTTGTAATTGGAAACATCCCACTGGTTCGAGGCAAATAGTTGGATTTTCTCGGTGTTCTCTGACAAAACGTACTCATGGTTGAGAGAGTCTTTGATTAACTTTTCGTTCGAGTGCACGCAGTTGAGCACGGCTTTTAAGTAGTACTTGAAAAGCTTGGAGTCGTCATGCGTGGTGATTTCCACTTTATCTTTCTGCATCAAATCAAATGAGAGGAGAGGGTTCGTGAGAACCTTGAGTAATCTATTCGCAGATCCATCGAGAACAATCTTATTGACGAGTCTCAGAGTCTCGATCGCCTCCCCGGAATGCTCAAATTCGAGGCTTTCAAGGATAACTAGCAAGGCATTGGAAAGGATACTTTCTGCACCGCTCAAGTCAGAGGAATGACTCCAAAGTTTGAGAAACACAGAGTACTTAAGGTCCAAGGGAGTCTTAAGAAGCATGAAGATAACACCAGCCTCGACTTCGTGAACTTCGAAAATCGAGGGCAACTCAAAAATGCACCGTACTGCTTCCACCTGATTGTTGGCAGGATAAGCTGAAGCTAAGATACTCCATAGATTGGAAAGTAGTGTTTTGAGTACCTTGGACTTTTCTGCAGATGTGAAAGACGATACCAAATGACGGCATATTTTCAGCATTCCAAATAGGACAGTGGAAACACTTTCTTTTGAATCGGTGCTGGTGAATGAAAACTGAGGGTATGCAAGAAAAGCTTGTTTCAAGTTTGTGAAGCCTCTGGGGGTAGAGACGGTGCGTAACAGGTGGTCCATTATGCTGGCCAACAAATCACTACCCATTCCCGACTGCAAACTCTCGATGTACCAATTCTCATAATTTTGAAGTAAGAGCGCAGTCAATTGTTGGCTGGAGAATTCACAAATAGTCTTCTCATCGATTTTCAAATTCTCGTAGTACTTCTTAACCGAGAGCATGAACGAATCGGAGTCTAATTCTAGGAAATCAGATTCTTCAATCAGTGCAGCAAGATGCGGTTGCAAGAGCTCGACCATGGCGCTGAGCAATTGGATGGAGGCCTCAGTGATGGGCGACGTAAGAAGGTAGCATATAACTGCCAAAGAAGCATGCACGGTCTTTTCCTCGTCAGGAAACTTAAAGTTTTCAAACAAAAACTCGACCATCTGCAAGTCCTTCTCTTGTCCACTCAAGATCAAGTCACAAGTAATATAGCTCCAAATAAAACTGGCTTCAACCTCATCAAAAAACGCCTTTGTTACCACCAAAAGCTCTGAACATCTAGGCTGATTGGATTGAACTGCTTCAAAACACGACCGCACAATAGGAACAAACACCTTGGGCGTGTACAGCGAGCTGATCTCCCATCTGTCCAATATTAAAGCATGTGACACTTTGTAAGCAGTCAACATCACGTCAGTGGAGCCACTATCGATTCGAGACCTTGCACCACTCTCTAAAAACGGTAACGCATACTTGGTAAAATACTCCTTTTGATTGGTGTCCTTTGGGTGTTCAGCACTAGAGTCCGAAACAGTCTCCTCGGGCCCAAGAAGCCAGTTCCAGAGTCTCCGATTTAGACTCATATCCTTTTTAAGAGTGACTTCACAGCACGACATTAGCAAAAGCTCTCGATCTCTAGGAGATACGATATCCGTCAACACTGCAGAATTCAGAGGGATATGCGATAGCAACAAGTCAAAGAATCCACGGATCACATTGATATCACTTGCTTGGTTAAAACTGGAAGTCGTGTTCAAAGCAGAAACAAATGCCCGCACCAACAAGCCAGGTTCTGAAGAGAAACACAGCTGAGCTTCAGCAGAGAACTTCCTTTCAGCTCCATCATTAATGGTTGTAAAAGTCGGGAGCCGAGCCAGGCACCAATTGAGTGCCCCCAATCTCTTCTCGGGGCTTGTAATGATGCACAAAAACATGGTGCGCCAAAAATGGGGGTTATTCCCCATCCTCAGCTTGAAGTTATCTAGCAACGACATACAGTCGGAGAAGATCTCTGAGTTCTCGTCGTCTAGCCCCGAGAGAAGGGATAAAAAAAACGGTTTTGCAATGAGCATCAACGTGGCCGCATCCAAGTACTTGACAAGATCATCCAGGTATAGAGATATGAGCTGCGGCTTCACTTGCATTGAGCCATAGGAAATCACCGGAAGCAAGCCCGGGAGCCACTGGGAGATTTCGGCATTGAGGGCCTCGGCATTGAGCGAGTTGAAAATGTTTTTATAGAGCTCCAAGGCTTTCTGGTGCACTCCGTTGGGCAACAGTGGAGAGAGACAAAGCGATAACCGGCTCAGCACCTGCTGGGAAAGAGGGATACACAGCAAGGATTGCGGCTGGCTGACCGGGACAGCTAGGGCTTTTTTCAAGCGTGCTATGAAGGCGATATAATCCGCCCACTCGGTTAAAGATTCAAAGGTCAGAAGGGCCTTTTCCACTTGGGCCACGTGCCGTTTATCTTTGGCGGAGCTTGGCGGATGGCCTAGGGATTTAGCGCTTTGACTCATGGAGATGGCCGGGGGTTAAAATGTGTGTAGAGTGTCTTTGGTGGGGAATCGCAAATACCAATGGTGATTGAGGTGGATTGTTTAGCGTGTCTATATGTCCATGGAACATCGCGAAATCCGTGCCTTCCCCAGACAAGATATATTTAGACTGGTCAATACAGGATATATGTATTTATGTATATGTAAATATATTTATGTATATGTATTTATGTTTTATAAACTACAATCGGTGACTAATATGTCTATCTACTTGTCAAGAACCTTGGAGACGAACTGAACACCCTCCACCAATTCCTGATTGCTTGTGCTGTGGCCAAGGTTCTTGTATGCGTGGAACTGCCAGTCCTTGAAACCTAGACCCTGGAAGAACTCCGCCGAAGTCTTTCCGAATGAAAAGTCAATCACAGGGTCTGCGTCACCGTGGCCCTGGAACACCGGGGTGTTGAAATTGACTCCTTCCTTGTTCATCTTGGCCTTGATTGAATCCATGACTGGACAAAAGCCCGAGAAGGCCAAAAGTCCGCCAATCTTGAAGTCAAGCAACGAGAGAACCGCCATGGAAATAGCAGCTCCCTGAGAGAAGCCTCCAATCAAAATGTTTTCGGGTGCTATCTTGTGCTGGTCCACCTGTTCTTGGATAAGGCCCTTGATGACCTCACAGGACTTGAGGAATCCATCCACATCCTGCTTGTGGTAATTACCACCCAATTGATAGATATCAAACCATCCTGGCATTCTCATTCCTCCATTGACTGAGATGGGGATAGATGGGGCATTGGGGAAGATATAGTTAGTCTCATCGTGGGCCTTGAAGATCTTGGAGTCCTTGATGACCTTGGGGAACCACGACCAGCCCTCGCCGGAGTCGCCCAAGCCGTGGATGATAATGACGGCGTTTTTGGCCGTTTTGGTCGCTGGGATTCGGATGGCGGAAACACTCATGGTACGGTGGGGATGGTGCTCAGTAGCATTAGTTGAGCTCTCGCTTCCCGCAGGGCCACGTGACGAGCCCACCTTATGCCCTACTCAAGTGACAGTGTTCTAAAGATAAAACACTTATTTTTGGTTTCAAGTAATGATGATCTTTTTTTTAACGGGGATAGTCTATTTAGAGAATGTATTGCCTAATCAGGTCAATCCAAATGTCCATTGTTACTCTGGGAGAAGTGTCATGTGTAGTCACTTTAATGCCGCAAACCGTGACCTCCTACGCTTAATTAACCTTATTCAATGTTGCTGCATTAATAAAATACGGTGTCTATGTACTCTTGACCTTCTTGGCTTCTATGCCGGCTTCGTCGTCTAATTTTCTTTTGGCCACTTCAGTCTTTTCCCCTCCGGTGTTATTCGAAACCTCGTCGCTGGCAGCCACCTTGAGCACACGTTCATTCTGCTTCTCACCATTCACCGTCCGGAAATATGGCTGGCACCGCCAATAAGGCACCGTCTTGTAGCGGCCACCCCAGGGCTGTAGTTCGCCCTCGGTAATCACATCAAGCTCGGCGATGTTGGGTTTGGCATAGATGTCCTGCACCAACTTCTCCACCGACTCCACGATCGACTCCCATTTTTCAAAGTCCGCATGTACACTGGTCTTGCCTATTGTAGGCCGGAATTCCTTGTGCACGTTCAAAAAGGCATGTAGGAGCTTGAAGAAATGGGCCTTCATGGCTGTTCTAGAAGCGTCTCCAGGGCACGTTTTAACAATCTCAAAGTATTCCCGTAGCATGTGGTCCACCCGTCTGAACTGCTTATCCACGTCGTCTGTTTCTGTCCAGAACACTCCAGGATTGTATAAATTACTCTCTGCAGACATGACAGCATCACACTGCACAGCCTCTCTGCACCGGTCCAAATCAGAAGGCTAAAGAATGTTTCCGTTGGCAAAAAACACCTGGTCGGCAGGTAAGTTGTCTCTCAAGTAGCGCAAGACCTTCCAGTTGGCCAAGCCCGTGGCCTGGCCCTTCATTTCCCGAGTACGTCCATGGATGGTGATGAACTGGGCCCCTGCATCGAGCACCATCTTAGCGTACTCAAGACTCTTTTCCCAATCGTCATAGACCCGGATCTTGGCCGTCACGGGGCACTTCAAGTTCTCGTGCAAGTTCCGTATTAGCTTATGCACCAACGGCCAATCGTCCATCAAGAACGCTCCATAATTGCCCTTTTTGGCGATTCCCTGCGGACACCCCAAATTAAGGTCCACGGCATCACACTTGTCCTCGACATACTGTGCTGCTTGCAATAAGTAGTCTGGGTCATTGGCACAGAACTGCACAATCACCGGCCGGTCCAACTTGGCATCTCCATCCATTTCCGACCACATCTTGGCCCGGTACTTTTCATCGGTGGCAAACAACCGGGCATGGAACATGGGCGTGTAGCATAACTCGGCGCCGTATCGTCTCAGTAGGATTCTCCATGCTAGTTCTGATTGGTCTACCATGGGAGCCACGATGGTTCTGGGCTCGCCGATGGCACGGAAGAGCTCTCTTCCTTGTAGCTTCAGGTTGGGCATGTTTCTGAAAAGCCGGAAGCCGGAGGTCAATAGTTGGCGGAACGAAGTCACGATGGAAGAAGTGGAGATGAGGTGGAGATGAGGCTGTAGGTGCGGTTTCTTTTTCGCACTCTGCTACGCTTCTAGTCTCCAAGGCCGCAGGCCATGAAATAGGTTTGTATCTTCTTTAATTGATATATAATTTTGTATCTTTTTAATTGATAAATAATTTTGTATCTTCTTTAATTGATAAATAATTTGTATCTTCTTTGATTGTGTCGTAGATTCGTGCATTAGGTTAAATAAATAAGTTAACATGGCCTATGAGCGTGCAGTGAGCGCCATGGTTTTGAGTGCTTCTGCAAAGCTCATGGCAAGAGGCCAGAGTGGGGCGTCTGCAAGAATCCGCACGCCTAAGCCTAGTGCTTGCGTCAGAAGCTTGCAGGTTCGTAAATCCTCCGCTTGAAGAGAACCTTCGCTCAACTTTGAAATCACCGTCTGGATGTTGCGCTTGCACTCTTCACTCCATGCGGAGTCGAAGATCCCTCTGCACTGTTTGCGCAAGAACTCCGAGTAGGACGAGTTTTCTCCTGGGTTGAGCGTAGTTTCAATGGTCTTGAGCACATTCTCCAAAGTGCTCCAGAGGGCCATGTCTGCAACAGACAAGTGCTGGGAGCTTTCGAGTACCATGAGGGCCTTGCTCGTTATCATCACTGCAATAAACACGGCTGTGATGAAGAAGACTGGGGTTCTGACCGAGACGAGTTTGGCGTTCTGGAGGTCCTGGATGTTTTCTGTCCATAACCTCAAGATCTCAACGGCATGTGCTGATGCTTCTTTCAAAGCCTCCACATCGCCTTCAAGATCCTTGAGAGCATCTCCCATAGCACTCCAGTCTTTGTGGAGAACTCGCTCCGTGACTGGCGTAAAGTCGATGCAGATTCTAATCTTTGCAAGATAGAAAAAGGGCAAGATGAGCTTCAAATCTGCGTTGAAGTCGCTGTTGTGGGTTTTCATGCCTTTCACAAATGACCGGCCGCCGTTCCTGAAGTAGTCATCCTCCCAATTCTTGAGCAAAGCCGAGAGCCTTGGCCGGTGCTCGGTTCTCCATTTGTAGCCATTGCGTGGGCCCTTGCATGTCTGCAACTCCTGCAGAATGCGCTCATGAACATACATAAGCAAAGCAGCCGAGTTTTTGTATGTCATTCTGGCAGAGTCTGTAGTTCCCGCTTCCATCTTCGCCCGCAAAGAATTCATCTGCTCATTGTTGCTCATCTCCACAAGGGAAGTCTTGTCCAAGTGCTTGATGCAATTATACCAGTGTGAAGAGTTCCCCGATTCCCATAAGCGTTCGTCATTGCAATAAGTACCACAAGCGATTTCCAAACCTGGCATTGGGACCGGGCATCCAAGCAAAAGACTGCGCATGATCTCCATTTGATAGAACGTTTGGATAGTTCTGATCCGTGTCTGGGTCATGATGAAATAGTCGTAGTTGTTTTGGATGATCTCCGTATCGTTTTGGTTAGAGAATTTTGGGGGAGGAACAAGGAACTCTTCAAGAGGACGATGGAAATTGGTCGATTTGATTAATCCCACCATCGAATTCATCTGTCTCGATATGATCTCAACCATATTTGGCTCATTTAAAAACATGGAGATGAACATGTGGAGAACAAGACACTGGTGTGCCATGATGGGAACCTTCTTGAACTGCAATTTGTCCACCGTGACTTCATTTTCAAAGAAGTTGTGGATATGGAACTTTGATAAGTTGAACAAAAGCAAAGTGTTGGAATCATGGTACGAGTAAAGTGCACCAATGGAGCACATGGACAAAATCAATGGGATGTTCTCGAAGTTATCGATCATAGGGTTCCTGAGAGTTGGCGTATGAATGAATGGGAAGTAAGCATTGAACTCCTTCTCATACAAATTCATGTAATCATTTAAATCTTCCAAAAGGGGGAACTGTTCCTGATTCAAATTGCTCACCTCAATGATTTTAGACCTCAATTCGTCAGTGATAAAATCCTTACTTTCACCAATGGTGAACTGGACTTGGGAGTGGCTCCGGACCAGCGCGTTGGCCAGTTTTTCTGACCCATTGGAAGGACCCATTAGACCCGCATTGTCTAGTTCGCTTCTTTGTCGAACAATGTCCTCTTGTCTGACCTTGAACAATGAAAACACCTCGTCACTTTGCGCCTGGGCCTCTTCGGCAATGTATGGCATTCCCAAGAATCCCGTTACATTGGATGCAGAAGGGAACTTGTTAAGAACAGGAATGCCCTTGATTTGTTCCAACCAGTCAAGGTCCTGTACTTCGTTAACAAAGCCAAGTTTCGCACGCTTATTTTCAATGGACTGTGGAGAGCTCCTCTGATTGGATTGTTTGGACAGTATCCGACTTCTCTTTGGTCTGGCAGCACCGACATCGTTTGGGCTACCGCCTGTGTTGACGCGCTTCTCCCCAAAAAAGGATAGATCTCCAGCTAATTGAGCGAAACCAGTGCCAATAGAAAGGGGTTCTTCTTCGGCGAACGCCAGCGGATCATTAGGAGCAAAGTCAATAGCCATAGGAGTGGTGCCCTTAATGTGATGTGGATGATTCGGATCCAGAAATTGATGGGTGGTCATAATATGATTAGAGAAGTAATCCGGAGGCATATTATCGGGAAGTTGGGCATTTGGCTGGACCAACTTTATCCCGGATTGGTTCTTATTCCCTGTAATCTGATGCTGATCCATGGGATCCAAGGCTTGGTAGGGAGCCTCTTTGGCCGATGTTCCAAAATCCAAGGAGTACCAGTCTAAATCAAGGTTTCCGAAATCAAGAATCAGATCACCTTTAATAAGACCTTTTTCGTGCGAATAAGCACTAGGAGGTACCCCCGAGTCAATTTGACTTTTTTGAATAGTCAAGGCATCCTGGAGATTGGTATAAGACAATCCAGAAACAGCAGAAAAAGAAGCGTATCTCTGATTGGGAGCCTGGCTTTTACGGATTTTGTTAAAGTCTTGAAAGTTCAGCGAGAAACGCGAGTCAAAGGTGTGCTCCAAGTCTTCGAAAGCCGGGGCTTTCTTCTCCTTTGTCACAGGAGAATTACCAGTTAAAGGAGAGGGTTGTTGGATGAAATTTGAAGGAGCGATTTGCAAGTCTAAGTCACCCATCATGGAGGAAACACCATTGTTTTTAGCCTGAAAAGAAGGAGTATTGGTGGAGGAGTTAGTATGAGGAGAGGGTATGTTCCCATTAAGAGAGGCATTTTGCTGGTAAGAGGGATAGTCCGAGTCACTGGTGCGAAGAGTGGGGATTTGAGACAGGTCTTGCGGAGAGTCATTGGAGTTGGACAGCAGAGGCAGGTTCAGCTGCTGATAGTTGCTGGGTGATCCTTCCAGGTGTTCGGAAAGGAGCGGAGCCTTTGCCCTGGTGTTGTTGTTCAAAACAATAATGTTTTCGTTGGAAATGGAAGACGCAGCGGAGGCGTCCATGGATTGGGATAAGGTTGCAGGCAACAGGCCTCTTCTGGCCACCTGAAAGATGTGCTGGTGGAGCTTTTGCTGGTGGCGAAGCACCAAGTCACGTCTAGCAAAACAGCGGCCGCAGGCAGCACATTGAAAAGGTTTTTCGTTTGTATGGGAGCGCTCGTGACGTTTCAAGTGCTCCAAGCGGGCAAAACCTCGAGTACATATGGAGCACGCGTGGGGGCGGGGTTTATCAGTCCGGATCTGGAGGGATTTCTTGGGGATTGGCTCGGTGGCACCGCTAGCAGACAGCATAGAGAGACGTTCGGATTGAGGCGAAGAGTCAGGTTTCATCTGGGGTGTTTAGCATGTAGCAGGAAAATAGGTGGGGGAGGATAGCGAGAATCGGCCACCGGCTTGAGAGAGGGATCGGGCCAAAGCTGGAAAGAAGCAAGCTTGTTAAAGGGAATATATAGCGAAACAGAGATGTAAGGGGTGAGGAAGAAAGAAACCGCTATTGCGTGGAGGAAGGGTGCGGGTTAACAGGAGATTTGGGAGAGTACGAGACGAGTGTGGAGGAAAAATGATGACATGACTAGCCCGCTCCAATGAAAATTTGTGTACACAAGATTCAAGCGCATGGAGCGCATGAAAACCCACGTCTACAGCCTACAGGTCTGGAGAAAAAGTCCGGCATGACCGAGAACGCATGGCGGGTATTGCTAGTAGGCTAGCGGCCTTGGCCAGACGAGAGAAGGCGAGACTTCGATGCACCGAGGATTCAATGCACCGAGCCGAATAAGCTTGGGTCGGGCCCCGAGCAAGGCTCGAGCTCGGATTGTTTGAAGTTTGTTGGCCGGCTACAAAGGCGAAAAAGAAAAACGAATCGTCGTCGAAAAAAAAAAAAATCGAGCCAAAAAAAAAAAAATCAATAGCCAAAAAAAAAATTAATAGGCAAAATAAAAAAATAATAGGCAAAATAAAAAATAAATCACCAGACTTGTAGAAAATAAATGGCCAAAAAAAGCAACTCCCGCTGACGAGTTGGGTGAGAAAAAGAAAAAAAGTCCGGAGAACCAGCAGGAGGTGCGAGTCTGGGGAACAGTCCGTGGAGGAAAAGACGCGGCCTATGGCCAAAATCAGATTTGGAGAGCGTCTGACCTTCATGCTGGGCCCTTGTGTGCAGTGCGCCCTCCGCTGAAACGCAGTGCGTCGTTTTAAAATGCTTGACTGCTTAAACCGGACATTTCCCACACGCCCGAGATGCGAATCCCACGGCCCCGGGGGCCGCCGTGGCCTGCTCGTTCCTTTCAGGGCGCACGCGTGACGACTCAGCGGGATTTACGAGATCTTTTGGCCGCCGCTCGCCGAGCCGCTTCTTCGTAATGGATCGTCCTTGCTTGGTCAGCAATAGATCCACAATACATGGTCATTCTAAGATTAGCACTTATAGAACAGCATGCTTCAGATGCAGCGTCTCTTGCAGACGGTCACGGCTGCTGTTATTTCTAATTAGCATTGAATGGACATTTAGCGGGGTGTGTTTAAACTCTTAAACTATATTTTTAGGCCCGTGGGACTAGCATGCAGGAGGCGCCGGCGAGCCAATTTCGGAGTGAGACAATGGGTTATTTTGGGCGTTCCTGACGCTGCCCGCGACCCACCTCCCCGTTGAACGTTATATCATAATACTTCCTACATAGTAGCTCCGAAATCGGGACTATTTTTAATTAGTCTGAATTAGTCCCTAATATTCTAGAAAGCGTGTAGCGTCAGTTATCACCTGAGTTATTTGTATTCGGGGTTTTCCCTAAACTAATACAAGGAAATTGCTGTTTCCTCTATTTAAACTGAGCTGATACTCTACCCGAAAACCCGGAATGAGCGGGCCCTCCTTCTTATGTAGTCGCACCATGTCCCGCAGGGGCACGTTGCACAGTGGGGTCATCAACTGTTGCACAGAGGGGTCCTCACCTCTTGCATATTTCAGATAATTATAAATATCCGTATCATCCGGCCAGGGGGGCTTGTGTGCAGTCACGTGAGTATGCCGTACGTCACTGGATGTACTGGTTCCTCCCTTCAAACATACCCCACCATCTCTGCGACCCCACCATGTCCATATTATTCACCACGGGTGCCACCGTCACTTTTCACAAGCTCATTGATTATGTGGTGAAACCGGATTTTCTCCAATTTCTTCAGAAAGAAGGTTATTCTCGTATCTTGATCCAGTACGGCAACGAGGTGGACTCCAAGGGCCTTAACGTCAGCAAGTCCTACTTCAGCAAAGCCCTTGCGAGAGAAAACACTATTAGTACTTTGGACCTCAGCATCCAAAATGAAATGAACAATAAGTCGTCCACATTGTTTGCCAATGATCTTCTTACACTCGAGGTGTTTCCTTACTCCAATGAGATCCAGACCCTCATTTCGTCAGTGGATGTGGTGGTGTCCCATGCAGGCACGGGCTCCATTCTAGATACGCTTCGGGCCCAGGTGCCGTTGGTGGTGATCACAAACGATGACTTGATGGATGGCCACCAGGCAGAAGTGGCGGCGGAGTTTGAGAGGGGAGGGTACTTGGTCCAGCTCAGCACGAAGCAGCTCCAACAGGGTCTACTTCAGGAGAAAATAAGAGCGCTACAAGCTGGCAAGTTGAAGTTCAAGGTGCTTCCAGATTCACGCTCCGGTGCATTATCCAAAGTTCTAGCAGAGGAAATAGCCAAGTCACGATCGGGAAGTCAATGACCAAGTCAATGGCCATAATCATGATTTGACAAAAGTCAGCTCATTAAATAGTCATTTTGCTTGACTGAGTAATCGAGCAAATTGAAACAAAAAAATTAAAAACATGAATAAGACGATGGAACAACATTAAGTAGACAATAGTCACCTCAGAACTTGTAGAAGTTCAAGCAACTGCAAGATAGAGTGTGTAGAATCTCAACGTATGGATATTCCACTGACAGAAAAGACCTTATATAGCTTACTACAAAAGACATTAAATAACTTACTACAAAAGACCTTAAATAGCTTACTACAAAAGACAATAATCACTATTCTTAATTTCCAACTATGGACAGAAGTGTGGGGATATGGGTACAGGTGGGTGCACCTCCACATGTTCTGAGATTCCTGCACCGTTCGCACATCTCAAGTTCCATTCAGTCCTACATTCAAGTTCAACTTTCAGTGCTACTTCAAGTTCTTACATCATGTATCCGTACCGGCCCAACCCAATGCATAATCCCCGGAGACGCCGGCGGCCGCGGCTCTTCACCAAGGACATTGAGACGCTTCTATTTTCGCTCGGCGACGGCCCCATTTCCTTGGACTCCACCGTCAATTGTCTAGAGGACTGTTTGGTGGAGTTTCTCACGGATCTCTCCCACGAATCGCTACATTTTGCCCGGGCCCACGGACGGTCCCGGATCAAGATCGATGACTTGCCCTTTGCCTTGCGAAACGACCCCCAAAAACTAGGGCGGATGAATTACATCCGGGAGCAACTCTCCAGGATCGAGAACGCCAAGAAGATGTACGATACCAACAATGTGAACGAAAAGGAGCTTTTTGCCGATGACGACGATGAGGATGCCGATGCAGAGAAACCCAAGAAGCCCAAGAAAAAGTCCAAGAAAAAGGCCGCTCAGAACGTCTCTTTCAACGAGTCAAACGACAGTGACTCTTGATCATACTCCTCATAGAAACAATCACCCCAACCACATTTATACTACTCACACTTTCCTATACGCATACTTTTATCTCGATTCGAAACAACTCATAATATCAATACCACCTGAACTATACTCATATGGTACTATACTACTTCTAGGATATAGTGTGTACTACTGGTATCTACAATTGGTAATACCACGACGTAATACACTACCTTCTCTCTACTTCCTACTACCCAATTATAGTTTATAGTACAAGATTTACCTACTCAATACTACATTATTGTAAGACTACTGCTACGGATGTTCTGTCAATTCATTAAGTTCACAGGCCACACATCCTAAGAAAGTGTCTCTGTCCTTGCCAATGGCCATAGTGTATAGACACAGACCGTATGTGATTCTACGCTATAATAATTAGATGGTACGTATGGATCAGGTAGATGAAGACTGGCTGCTTTAATAAGTTACTAAACCTCTTTTCTGTATAATTGTATCATTTCTAACCTATTGAAGTAAGCGTGTCCCTTAAAATAAGGTACAGATTTACCGGTCGTCTTTCCACATAGGTATCATTAATTTAGTGGATACCGTAGCTCATTCTTTGTTTAAGATATTTCTTCAGTACACTCCGCTATTTGTTACCATTGACTTATTATCTACGCAATCTATACTATATATTCATATAAAGACATAATACGGCGTTTCCAGGGAAATTATTAAAATGTATTTACTACCCTCTCTACGCTACATTACTTGTACTATGCTATACATTGGGTCTATATGAAAATAGAGTAAGAGCTTCATACTATACCCGGATTGATATATAGTATGTTAGATAATGAACTAGTTACTACACTTCTGTACTTTTACTATAGCATCTACTACTAAGCAGTCACGAGATTCTCCTACTCATCTTGTTTTACGACTGATACTCGTCTTACTTAAAATATAGTCAAACTCCATGGTGTTGGTACTGGCACTTTAACTAGATTGACGAGGTAAACTGACCCGTTTAGGATCGTTGAAAGATGTCTTTAAACGAGTCCTTGGCCCAAAGGCCTGCTATATACTGAACCGCTTATCGAACAAGACCTTTAATCGGCCAAGTCAATATTCTGGATGGCCGTGCCTCTCACATATTTCTCGTTCTTGATCTGCTCGTTGACCTGGTTCAAAAATTGATGGCCACTGATAAGTGCATGGGTGGTTGCAACTGCAAATAAGACACCGGCATGGAGGTAGACGCTCGTCATATAATCAATGGGCATTCCCTGCTTTCTCAGTAACACCACAAAGATTCGGTGGATAATTATGTAGCCGGCACTACTGAGTGCCTGTGGTGATACCAACTGGACAAGGTACCTAGGCCAAGACTGTGCTGTGTTCTTTTTCTTGGAGTACATTGCGAAGAAAAACGGAATGACGGTGAAAGGAAGGAAAGCAGCATGCAAAAGGAACCCATACCACGAGAATCTCATCTCAAACGAACTCGTGCTCAACAGGATCATTGGGTGCCCGAAAAAGTACTTCTCGATCTCTGCAAGGTACGTAAAGTGGATTTGGGTGATGATGCAGTTGTGGACGGTCCCGAGAAGCATGTTTTGGCAGCATCTGCCAATAGGAGCAACGACATCCATGACGAGTGGAACAGCTCTGCGGCCTTGGTTCGCCACAAAAGCTCTCACTTCCGTCGGATTAGGACGGTGGTCCATCAAAAATACACCCTGTGATAGAGTGATCAACCCTGCACACAACGAGTGGACATCAAGGTATTTCCAGTCGATGGAACTTTCAGGAGCTGTCACTTCTAGCTGTAAGCTCTTGAAAAATTGTCTAGACACTATGACAGAAGCAAACACAATCGGTCTACCGATCATGGCCGCTGCCAAACCTATCAGGACAATGAGAAGTGCTCCAAAGAGTATCACCATGCACACCAATGCAAGACACCGGGATTTGTTGTTTGGAGGTGTATACACTATAGTGTAATTGTCCTCGTAAAACACGTTTTCATCCCACCAATCGGACTCTTCATTCTCGGGCTGTGGCTCAATAGGCGAAATGAGCTGGTCCGATTTGGTCACTGGAACAAATAACAGTCTCAAGAACTTGCGAGAGTTATCATCGCTGCTTGGGGCTCGGATATATGTGCCATCTGGAACAAAGCAGGCCGAGGTGTCGGGGTTGCTTTTGAAAAGTTCCTGTGCTTCCGAGTAGCTAACTGGTTTGCTGTAGTCGGGAGCCCCGATACTTAGCAATCTATGGAAGATGCTTCTGTAGACAACATACCCTCTTTCTTGGGGTACAGGCTCGTCCAACAAGAAATGAGACAAGCGGAACTTATGACTCAATACTGCAAACGACCGTTTCCAGAACAAAAGCACCCGCTTTGCAATCGGGCTTTTGGCGCTGAACATAACCCAAGATGTGGATGCAACGACAAGCAACTCGAAAAACGATGATATTTTAACCGGAAGCAATGCACCCTCGGAATAAGGAGGATTGACCAAAAACCGAATGCCCCACGTGACCGAGCCTATTCCCAACACAACGATTGCAGTATACACCTTGGCACTCAACAAAATCCTCAGGATCTGCAAGAAAAATGGCTTGACGATGGCATCGTGTATCAAGCGAGCATTTGGATCCTCGGGGCTCTTGATGAAATACAAAACTCCTGGACGCAAGATACTTCTTCTGATCATGCTGACAAATAATGCCACGCAAAACATGTAACAGGTGCCCAACATCCAGTACACCAGAAATCTTGTGTAGAAACCAAGCAGCTCAAAGTGGGAGGTCAAAAGGTGCAACTTCAAGTGGCCTTGGACAGTGGACACAATCTCCTCATTGAGGAGGGGAGCAATGCAGAAATCAATCAACCATCCACAGTAGAGGGGGAAAAGGATAATCTCCGAGGCAAATATCGTAAACACTTTTGCTGTGGCCGTAACTTGAAACATGGTTTCGTAAACCTTTCTTGATCTACCCATGACTGGCTTGGAACCGGCGATCAAACGGGTCATGTAATAGTGAAAGGCAAGGCAGATGAAAAGGTATCCTGCAAATAAGTTGACTGATCGTCCGAACACGTTATTTGGTAACAAAGAATTGCTGATATCCATATGGCCCGAAACCTCGTTAAGGGTTTTCGTTAGAAGATCTTTCGGATTCAAGTTAAGGAACGAACGCTGCATACTATTGCAGATATAGTCGAGAAACGCGGGAATTAAGTTCAATCCCGGAAGTTTCAACAAAGGTAGAACGAACACATAAGCAAACCCCATGGGAATAGTAATCAATGTAAGAACAATTATCTTCCCAAAAGTAAGAGGCAAGAAATAGACAATGAGCAAAAAGACAATGATGGCGAAGTCAGCGAAAAATATGAGTTGGATTGGCGTGATGATATCGAGTTTAAAGCCAAGCGCTTCCCAAAGGTTTCCATTCTCGGCCATTTCTGCAGCTTCGAGCTCTTCATCCATCAAGTCTCTTCTTTCCCCAAGCTCGTCAACTGCATCATCATCAGATAAATCATCAAGAGGCTCGATTCTGCCGATATTCTGATTATTCAAATTCAAAAGGTTTTGGTCCATCCCGCGTAAAGGCACGTGTTCTTCCTCTCGCTCAGATAAGTCACTCTCGTCACCCGAACGAGTGACTTGAGACAGAGCCGAATCCATGACATCTTCCGCGGTTGAATTGTTCAGTTCGTTATTGCTAATTTCCGCATGCAAATCTAGATCTGGCAAGGGGTTTCTAGGAGCATTGGCTCCGGCATCAGGAAGCAAAGCATCAAACTGTCTGTGTTCTATTGCAGCACGCAATGCATCCTCATGAACATACGCCTCTTGTACGCGGCGGAGGTCCACAAGGGCTCTGTTGACCATCAACTCGTTTGGATTACCGTTTTCGCCCGTCTCGTTTTGAGCAAGCAGTGCAAGAAGATCAGCAAGCTTTGTTCTGGGCCGCTTCCCCATTTGACGCAAGAGGAGTGCCTTGTACCCTTCTTCACGGACCACCCATTCGTGCTCTATAAAAATAACAACTAGCACCATGGTAAAGATGGCCACCTGGAGGTTACCATGCACAAACGTATTGACCAAAAAGGTCAGGCACTTGTCAAGCCATGTGGTTGTAGGGCTATCTATTAAAGCGCCACTTCTCGTCTGTGTCACATAGGCACCGTAAAGCAACGTATGTAGCAAGGTGATGTTGGGCGAAGATAAGGTCTCATCCGCTAGACAAGTCAACAAACGGCCCACGAATTTCCAAAAGACGGATAGCTGGGCAATGCAAATGCAATAGAGCACCACGGAAGTGTTCTTAACCATAGCCTTCTGAATCATGGACACAAGCTTATAGTAGATCTCACTGCTGGGCATGCGAGACGGCATTTCTGGGTCATAGATGGTCTTGAACTGGTACGGCGTATTGCAGATATCACACCGTTTTTCTTTGTTATTGGAGTGATTGAGCCATTCCAACAAACAATCCTGATGGATGAATTTGATGGAGCCTCGACATTTGCAAGGGTGCATCAATGGCTGGGATGGGGTGGCCTCGCCCCTACAGATGCGGCACGTTTGCTCAACCTCAGACATCGTAGAAAGACGGGAGTGCAGAGAACCAGAGTCGGAAACACGCTTGATGGAAGATCCTGGCGTCGGATGGGTGGTTCTGATTTGTGTGGAGGAGGGATGAGTGTGGAGGAGGTCAGGGTATAAAGTGAGGGTGTGAGGTGTGAGGTGCGGGACTAAGGTGTGAGTAGTGTGTGATGGATCTTCGCGGGCCGTTCTTTCTTAAAGTATAATGTCTAGACTCATCATATGCAAGCTTCTCATACTACTCGCACTCTCTTATGGTAACTACTACACTCAAGAGAGAAACTTTATACAGGATACAGTCTTCATTTGACGTATGGGCACAGCCTCTAAGGATATCTAAAGAAAATCTAAACGGTGGCATTGCGTTCTTTCCCAAGATCCTTGACTTATTGCGAGACCGCTTCGGCTTCACTGATGATGCTCTCAGCGATGGAGATCTCAAGTTCTTCGATCTTGTGCATGATGCCATGGCCCTCCTCTTTGACGGGCTCCACCACCTTGTCCTTCACGTACTCTTTAGCATCTTCTAAACTTTCTGCGGCTTGGTCTTTTAAGTCTCTCAAGGATTCTTGCATGTCTTTCTTAGCATCGGCTGCTTCTTCAAGTGCGGCATCTTTATATCCTTTCAACTCCTCTCCAGCTGATGCAGCTATTCCGTCCAATTGCTCAATCTTCTCGGATGCCCCGTTCTCAAGCTCCTCCTTCACCTCGGCAACGCGTCCGGTGTCAACCTCCTTCTCAATCTCAGGAATGTGTGGAGCATCATGCTTGATCAAATTACCATGCTCGTCCAACTCGAAGGTACCTTCGTGAGTCTCGGCTGGAGGTGCGTCTTCCAATGGTGACACATTGTCGTAGTCAACCTTTACGTGCTCCTCGTGGGCTTGATCGGGAGAGTGGTGGGCCTCGTTGATTATTGCAACTGGGCTTGTTTCAGCTGGAGATGCAACTGCTTCTGCCTTTGCTTCCAAACTGTAGGAGGCATACTCTTCCGGACTGGAGAGAAAGTTAGGGCAACTGTAGTCCCAAGATCCAACCAACTTCGAACTTTCACACTTGGCTCTGGTCCATTGAGATCCGGCAATCAAGGGAGAGAAAATGTGGTAGGCGTAGATGGCCAAAACAAAGAAAAGCGTAATAAATCCGTATGCTGGTTTACTGAGCTTTTTGCTGTAGGTCACTGTCAAATTCAAGAAGTGTCCGAGACCCAAGATAGCAAAGTATTGGGCTGGCAAGTAATGGTGCAAGAACAATTGTCTACCCATGATGTGGAATGGAATGTAGTGAATGGCCCATCCAGCAAAGTAGGTGAACATTTGGTAGTTGTAGTTGAAGACCTCTTTGTTGGAAGAAATCTGAGCACCGGTTTGCCACTTCAAGATGCTGATGGTAAGATGAACGGCGAAACCCACCAAACATGCAGAAGCGGCCCACCAAACAACGGGGTTACCCAAGAAGTAGATTTGAGTGTGATCTTTGGCCCAGTAGTTGATACCACGGAGTAACAAAGGCCACTCATAAGGGCTAGATTGCCAGTTGTGGTGACCAGTCAAACCGTTGTTAATTTTCCACATAACCTTGTGGGATTCTAAAAATTTGGCCCAGAAACCGGGTAACTTATAGGAGACTTTGTCGTCGCCATGGTACATGCTGTTTTGGTTGGTTTCAATGTACCAATGAGTCAACTTTCTGGCACCTTGAGAAGCAGAAGTGACTTCTTGCTGATCGAAACCCCAGTCTGGTAAAGCAACAGGACTGGAGAACAAGTAGTGTCCGGACATAGCATGTCTCAATCTAAAGATGGTTTCCAAGGCTCTAACTTCTTCTTTGGCATGTGCGGGGGTGAGGTGCTTCACAACTTCAACAATCCAATCGTCATTAGCATCACCGTCGAATCCCTCGTATCCATAACCAGAGACCTCCTTTTGCCAGTCACGCTCAGAAACAGGAGGCTTTTCATCGTGGGAGTGCAATCTCACGTGCGACTTCAAGTGTCTCAATCTAATCTTGGTACCATCGGTGATTGGCACAAAGTGGTCTGGAATGGAGAAGTTGTAAGGCTCAATGACCCAGTCGTTGTTGGTGTCGAGGTGAGGGTACAACGTGATCTGTTGTTGCTTGGAGCCAGCTGGGTAGTGATGTTTGTGCGAGTGCAAGTACCCACCTTGGGTGTTGATATGGCGAATAGAAACAACGGAGCCATAACCAATTGGGGCAACAGTAGTTTGAGGAATGGTGTTTCCCTTCAATCCGCTTCTGAAAGCACTGGACATGAAAGCAGAGCCATCGCCCTCATTGCTCAAGGCGTTGAAGTGGATTCCGAACATTATCAAGTAAACGACGACAGGGACTCCAATCAAAATAGAAGCACGAGCAATGGCGTTCTTCCACACGGTACAAGACTTGACTTTCAAGTCACCGATAAGAAGCCACATGTGAACCAAGCACATGACACCAACCCATGCAATAGTGAACAAGCCAACCCACTTTGAGGAGAAGGCCAATCCCAAACAAACACCACAGGAGATCAAGGAGCGGTACCACTGGAAGGAGAAAGGCGTCTGGGTCTCAAATTTCTTGAAGGAGTAGATGGCAGCAGCAATGAAAAAGACCAAAGGAGCGTCCAACAAAATGTATCTACTGATGGTGACAAAAGAGTTCTCAACCAAAAGCAATCCAGCAGTAATAAAAGCAATTGCAGGACGCACACCAGAAGATCTCATGGTAAAGTAACACAACATAACAGTAAGAAGACCCAAGACAGCAGAAAGGCGTCTCATCAACACATAAGGCACATTGTCGGGGAATACATCGCCAATGGAGGCAAAGTCAAAAGAACCATCAAAGCCGCCGATCGCGGATGTAGCAGCAAAGATCATCTTGGCCAAAGGAGGGTGCACGTCCATGAAGAACTTGCCCAACACATACTTCTTGGAGAAGCCACCGAAATGGACCTCGTCAAAAACAACCGAGTTGGGGAATCCAAGGTTATGGAGACGCACGTACAAGCCTGTAAGCAACAAAATGGCAACGAAGGGCAAATCCACCTTGGAGATAGCCCGGGCCTTGGTGACATATGCGGGCACCAGCGTCAGCAAGTAGCTTCTCTCATTTCCCTGTTCGAAAGCAGGATCAGCCACCGGGTCCACACACAAGGATGTGGTTTGCAGACCTTTTGCTCCCAAAGAGGCGGCTGAGTCTTTCAGCTTGGATTTCTTGGCCATTGTTGGTGCTATGGATATGTGAGTATAGCAGGAGGGTGGAAAAAAAGCCGAAGTAATTACGTGTTATATAGCGCGCACCGCGACTTGATCGTAACGAGAATCCCGGTTCCGGTCCTCGCATCAGTACCTCCACTGCACCCCCATACTACGGAGAAGATGGAGTCAGGGAGGTGAATGGGTATTTTTTGTCAATTCTTATTTAAGTAGTGTTATTTTACGCTGTAAGTTTTGAGTACCACTACTTAATGACGTGGTCCAGCTTTACTGGGGTGTACATTCATCCATTGCTATATTCACTTCTCCACACACTCATGGATCAGAACTCGGGGTACATCGACCCAGTTTCATTGATGTTTCAGATGATCATGCATCGTGTATCCTGTATAGTATATCGTGGATTGAGTTTCTATTTACTTTCTGTACTCTTTGCAACCATTGAAGCTCAATTGGGTAATCTCCACTCAACACTGCTACAGTGTTTATGCGTGGTTATATAGTGTGTTGATCATTCGCAGTCAGGGCCATAAAATGCACCGAACATTTCCATGGGCGCGGCCACACTAGCGTTTCATAGTGGCAGCAAATCCCTCAGAATAACACTGGGAAATCTGGACAGTCCTTAGAATTCTGGAGAATTTCTGGAGAATGTTGTACTGGTTTTTTAAGTGAACAGAATTAATGTACATTCCTTTACTAAAAAGATTTTGGTGGGACGTGATGTGTATTTTATACCATTTTATACTCTTGGTCGGTGCTCGTAACCAAGGGCCAGTGCTCGTAACCAGAAATAAAGAGTACTACTAGTAACACCCCAACACAAATAAGAATATTAATGTCTGTAGTTTCATGGTCAATATATAAGTGAAGAGTATAGGGGGGATAATCTAGTATAGGGAAAGTAGGTGTGGAAATATGTCACTGTCTACTGCCTACTGTCTATATACAGACCATTACTGTTCTGTCCAACCATTCACCCTATCAATATACACTCCAATGTATCCAACATATCCGTCATCCGGATTTATTCTCCCCAGTCAGCTGTCAGCGTTAATTCCTCCCTCAATCCTTCAAGTTGACATATTTCATCAGTAGCCAATCTAAACTAATAATACTACCCTAACAATACTAACCTAATAACACTAACCTAACAATACTAACCTAAGAATTCTAGGCTTTGGTTCAATTTTTTTTTTTTT
>NLAM01001331.1:0-34571 GCA_002370325.1 Metschnikowia hawaiiensis | reverse complement strand
TTTTTAATCGTTTTGTTATTATATGTTTTTTTTTTTTTTTGTTTCTTCATGATCACACATATCATAACCAGACCAAACTGTACGTGAATTGATGGAATAGTGAGGACACTGACGCATTCTTAGTCTTTATACTAGACCTACAATATAATACAGTACAGTACGCAGTACACCGTCCATGGAGATGACATAACACCAACGAAAGATAAAACTGGAAACTCACCCATGAAAATTATTATAATCCATTGGAATTCATCAAATCCATAGAATTATTCATCTAAGTTTATACCAAACATTCATTGGATAATTAATTAGGGACTTCTGAATGGCTAATGCTCTCTGCTCTGCTGCTCACTCATGTGCATCACGCGGATAAAAATGCCTGCAAAACATCCCTTTCTCTTCACTACATGCCCCACGAATGTGGCCTGCCAAATCAGGTTTGGGTGCCCAGCTCACCTACGGCGTTTCTGGAAACGGAATAATCGATTTGCATGCTGCTGGAGATCCGCCTGCTTTGGGTCTCCAGTTCCCCAGGTCCAAGAGCAGTACATCCAGCTTGTACGAGATCCAAAACTCGTACGCTCGACTTTTCGCCGGTAACAAAAGAGGTTCTGATGGCGGAGAACCATTCCGGGCCCCGAAAAAGCCTCTCTCCGTGGGGCACGACTTGCTCAAGGCCATGAATGCCGAAGCAGACCCTTTTCGAAAGGAGATGGGCCGTGATCCAACCGTCAGCTCGCTTTCGGTGGCCTTTGATTTGGGCGTTGGCGAATATACAAAGCATCCAGATGGACGGAATTCCATGTCCAGTCTTTTGAACGTCCGCTGTGTGGCCTGTGTTGATGATGGAGACTCTATATTGGTGTGTCCTCTCCTACCGAAGATAAAGAACGTGATCCACCTCTCCGATCCAAGTGAGCTGGCGAAGACTCTATGTGCTGTTCCAAATGAGAAATACATAACAAGATGCAAATTTCCCTGGGTGATCCATCAGATATACTATTCTGGTCAGCTTCTCGTCATCCGTGGGGCAAATGAGGTATCTTTTGTTGAGGTATCGTGGGATGATGACGAAAAGAAAATTGATCTTGAAAAGGCTTTTTCTGTTACTATCCCAGGCTCATCTCTACTCCATTCCGACATCAATGGCAATCGTTTGGCGGTGTTTGACTCTGAGAGACAATGTACCATCTACTCCTTCTGGAAGGATTCAGAATGGTCTGTCCAAAAAGAGTCGTCAAAGCAACTTCCTGCTCGCAACCCATTTGATCTTTCAAACTTTATTCGAGTACATTGGCCCTCTGGCTCAGACAACATGGTCATCATGCAGAGGAAAAATGTCATGGGCATTACTCTCGATTCTGATACGGTCAGAAAGTACATCAACTTCCATAACTGGTCCCACTTGCTTGACTTTCAGCAAATGGGTCCAGACCTTTTCATTCTTACGTCACAGGAAATCATATGGCTTCGTTTAAACGAAAATAATGATCTCCAAAGGCTTTTGTCTTGGAAACACTACCTTGATCATACGGATTACTCGTTGAAAATGACCCTCCATTTACGTGAAAAAGACAAGGTGATCATGTGTCTTATTTATTGCTCCAACTCCCCAATCATCATACATTACTCGTTTGCCATGCGTGAAAACCGTCCTTGCAGTGTCAAGGACCCCTACTATATTCGCTCTAGATTGAGTGGCATCAGTCATATTAGTGTGTGCCTGTCTGCATTTGGAGAAGATGATTACCTAATGAATTACTTCCAGATTGGAGCTAACCATGAAGTGGACTATATGGCCCTAAGCTTTAGGCCAGATCTCGCCTTTAGAAAGCATTCCAAGGACAATGTTGAAGCTAATAAGAGCATACCTCCCTCATCTCGATTCATCCCGCTTGTCTTCTCTCAGGTAGAGGAACGTTTTCTTCTTCACCAATTCAGGCATTCTCGGTCGAACGAAGCCACCACCACAGAGTCCATAAAAGATCCAGAGTCCACAAAAGATCCAGAGTCCACCATAAAGGAACCTAATGGTCAGGTGACAGACAACTCTGAAGTGGAACAAAACTCTTCTCAGGTTGATACCGTGCAAAACTTCGCCCTTGAGCTAGGTACTGACATTGACACAGTCTTCAAAACAACTCTGGGTTCAAAAGCCGTGCCCTCCTTCAAATCACTAGCCACCATCGCAAGAGATATTCCCACCACTGTCCTGGACCTACCAGAATTGGGATCCATGCTTGAACAATTGGGTGCCTTTTATGAGAGCCACAACGTTCAACTCAACAAAGGCGACGGCAGGGTTGTGAACCAACTCATTCCCTTGAGCACCAAAAACTCCGATAATATCAGTGAAACCCTCTATGAGGCGCTCCAAAGCTACAAGCAGGATCCCAAGGTCATGAAGGCAGTGATCATATTGGTTTCGAGCATGATAAAAGCCAACAGTCTAGATTTCGCCAAAGAATACGAGTCCGCAATTAGAGAAGAAGCCACTCAGCATGAACAAGAATACCAAGACTTATTCGACGACTGGAAGTTCGATGAGTCACTCGAGGAGAAGGCTCGTCATACAACCAAACAAGCTACCAGAACCAGCAATGGCTTGTTGAGACAAGCACACGTGCAAAACTCGCAACTCATGTCTCAACCGCAATCCCAAGTGCAATCTCAACTGCAACGTTCTCAACCAACCGAACAAGATTTGGATAGTCTGCCATTGGTGTTCCATGAACTTGACGAAGAGCTGCAACCTAAACCATCTCAGTTGAGCCAAAGCTTGGACCAAAGCTTGAGTCAAAGCTTGAGCCAAAGTCAGTTAAGCCAGCTTCCAATGAGCCAGGTTCAGTTTTCACCCATGAAAAGTCTGTACGAGATTTCGTCTCAGTCGTCACAGCCCAGATCCCAGCCAAAGCTGCAGCTTAAGAGGTTGGGCTCACAGAACCCAAGTCAAAAGCGGAAGAAGAAAAAGGGCGGGTTTGCCTAATGAAGGCTTTGACTTGCTCATAAAGTCTTTCTAATGAAGTCTTATTGTGACTTCCAACCGGTCTCTTGTTTTATACGTCTGATGGACTTTGCCAAAGTCTCCGGGTCCACGCCCTGGTCGATGAGCTGAAGGCAGATTCGAAGGGTGTTCTCGTCGATCTCCTCTATATGGAGCAACTTGGCTAGTTCCACCACCAACCCATTGGCATCGATATTGTATGTCATGGGTTTGTTTTGATGTACTTGCGGCTGAATGGATGGCCGCGCGTGAATCCATCTCTGATCTGCACACAGCATTACAAGCATAGTTACATCCGTCACAATTATTAGCCTACTATTAGTCAGTCTACAATATCTTGAGATAACTTCATGATTAGCATCAAACTTAAAAAAAAGTCTTCCGTCGTAGATTACTTGGAAGGGTCGCTTTCAAATCTCAAGTCCCAACCAATCTTCTCTCCCAAAACAGGCAAGACCTTAGCCACCGATTGCACGTCCTTGTCACCTCTACCAGAAACATTGATGATCATGTGCTGGTCTGGAGACATGGTCTTGGCGCGGTTGATGGCTCCGATGATAGCATGAGACGACTCCAAGGCTGGGATAATACCTTCCAACTGGGACAACAACCGGAAGCCCTCCAAGGCGTCGGCATCGGTGACAGCAATGAACTCAGCTCTGCCAGTACTCTTCCAGTAGGCCAACTCAGGACCGACTCCAGGATAGTCTAATCCTGCAGACACAGAGTGGGTGTCGTGCACTTGACCATCGTGGTCTTGCAAGACATAAGTCCTAACACCGTGGAACACACCTGGGATTCCGGCAGTCAAAGTTGCAGAGTGACGGTCGGAGTCGACTCCATCTCCTCCAGCCTCGACACCAAGCATCTTCACAGAAGTATCGTTCTCGAATGGAGAAAAGAGTCCAGTAGAGTTGGATCCACCACCAACACAAGCAACAATGACATCGGGCAAACGGCCATTGTTCAACTCCTTGAATTGTTCCTTGGCCTCTTGACCAATCACACTTTGGAACGTTCTCACCAATGTGGGGTATGGGTGGGGTCCAATGGCCGAGCCAACAATGTAGTGCGTAGTCTCCAAGTTAGATACCCAGTATCTGAAGGCCTCAGAAGTAGCGTCTCTCAAGGTTTGGGTACCGTTGGTAACGGAAACCACCTTGGCGCCCAAGATACGCATTCTGAACACATTCAAAGCTTGACGTTGCACATCTTCAGCACCCATGAACACGCAACACTCTAACCCAAACTTAGCACATGCAGTGGCAGTGGCCACACCGTGCTGACCAGCACCTGTTTCAGCAATGACTCTCTTCTTACCCAATCTCTTGGCAATCAAAACCTGGGCCAACGCATTGTTGATTTTGTGGGAACCAGTGTGGTTCAAATCCTCTCTCTTCAACCAAATCTGAGCACCTCCGGCATATTCAGTCAATCTCTCAGCCTTGTGGAAACTAGATGGTCTTCCAATGTACGAGTATAAGCCTTTGAACTCCTTCCAAAATTCGGGGTCGGAAACAGCGCCCTCAAATCCCTTCTCCAATTCTGCCAAACAGGTGTGCATGGCTTCTGGGACATACTGGCCACCAAATTCTCCAAAGAGAGGGCTGTACTTGTGTGCCTCTTCGTGCACAGCGTTAATTTCACGTGGAGTGTCGGGTTGCACGTATGGCTTGTGAGCAGGTGGGGCAATAGGAGAGTAGCTCTCACCCAAGATGGACTTGACGTAGTCACGGGCAACAGTACCTCTCTGACCCGGTTTCGAGTCGGCCAAAAGGGTGATAATCTTGGATCCAATGACAACACCATCTGCAGCCTTGCCCACAGTTAAAAAGTGCTCTCTGGTAGAAACACCAAATCCAACCGCAATGGGTACATCCCCAGAATACTTGCGGACACGATCACACAAAGCAGAGATACTAGCAGTGACCTCCACGTTAGCACCAGTGGTTCCCATTCTGGAAACAACATAAATGAACGAGTCGGCGATCTTACCCAAGGTCTTCAATCTGGCATCGGTGGTGGCAGGCGCAACCAAAGGAACGTATGAGAGTCCATACTTGGAACAAGTGGTTCTGAAACTCACAGCCACTTCAGGGGGCAAGTCAACAACAATGTAACCGTTGGCACCAGCCTTGGCAGAGTCTGCGACCATTTGTTCCTCACCATACTTCATGATGGGATTGAAGTAACCCATCAAAAGGATAGGAACATCCACGCCCTGCTCTCTGGCCTGAGCAACAAGTTCCAAACACTTTTTAACAGTGATTCCGTTTTCCAAAGCCTTTGTGTTTGCGATCTGAATCGTTGGGCCGTCGGCGATTGGGTCTGAGAACGGAACTCCTAATTCAATAATGTCCACTCCTCCTTCTTGCATACCTTTCATGATGGGGATAGTGTCTTCGATGGTAGGGAAACCAGCGGTGATAAAGTTAACAAGGGCATTTCTGCCCTCTTTTTTGCATCTCTCGAATGTAGCTTTCAATAAATCAGACATGGTGATAAGGATGAAAATTGCCACGGGATCGCTGAATCTCAAATGTTGAGGGGTGCGCGTGTGCAGGACCTGTGAGTCAGAGTAGTGCTATGTACATAAAACAGTATGGTTATTGTAGGAATATAGACACTATGAAGGGCCCGTTCGTGGATCTTTATGCATTTGCCTGATTATAGACTACAGACGGCCGTTGTTCCAATCTTGGAGTCAACTCTAGGTGTTGGTATTTTGGCATATACTAATGACCCTGACCTAGATGTCCTCGGTGGGGTGTTTCATTAGCTCCCATAGGTCAACTGAACATTTTCTTCCATTGTCCAAACCTCATTTTTGTTTTTTTTTGCTTCCAGAGTGAGATTCTCTAAAGGGTTTGCACAACTCCACCGTATAGGCATGTCGCACCCCCGTTTGAAGAATCCTTCCTTGTTTCATATTCCATACCTCTCCTTGCATGGAATCGAAAGTATAACCAGATACGAAGTTGATTCTTTCCACCACTTAGTACTTAAATAAGTGGCTGATTGCGTTTTGTAAAAACGTGCTGGTAAGTGCGTCTGATATGACCCCAAATGCACCATAGCATGACCACACTCGTCCAGACTATGCCAGCCACATTCTAAACTGCATTTTTCTGAGGAGATTGTCCACTCAATATCTCGACGTCCTGCCCCAATTTGATTTGAGTCAAGTTGATGATGGGGACAAGGCGATTGTACTGGGCGCAGTACTTGGCTATGGCATCCCGGACAGAAAGTATCCTCTGTTCAATACTATTGTAGTAGCTCTGCTGGCTCAGGTCATCGGATATCGTCGCTAGCGTCTTGATGAATGTGGACATCTCATTTCGGAGGATGTTTATCTCCAACTTCAAGCGGTCGAGCTCCTCGTAGATGGCACTGGCCTCTATTCGCCCGGAAGCCACGTCATCTATTTTTATGGATTCAGGGAGCTTGGACATCAGGACTGGATGATCTGGGGGGATGTGTGTAGGGGTGGGTCGCAAGTGGTAGAGTTTATTTGGTGTCTAGTGGTACTCCGCGATCGTTGATGCACCTGCACACCGTGTAGCACATCTACTGCCACACCTGGACAATCTACCAGATACCGTAGTGTCTCACTTGGCCTGTCTTTTACTTGGCTGGTTTTTTACTTGGCTGGTTTTTTCACTTTACGTGTTGTTCACTTCTCGGGTCTTTCAATTGGCACGATTAATTCACTTGTTTCTGCGCCTCACCGTTATAATGTCATTCTCCACAGTCCACAGCATGGAGTACTCCCTCCGGAAATCTTCCCACGACATCCCACGAGGCAAGAACTTCATGAAGTCATCGTACTTGTAGGTGAAAAACGACTTGCTGAAGCAATCGATCATATGCTTCATCATATGGCCGAGACCCTGTGTCATGGCACAGAATATGGCGTGATCACTTTCACTATTGTACGTCAGCATCCACAGATTATAGTCACCCAGCAGCCACGACAGTAGGATGGAAAACACCCGTGAATCTCGCTGCGGATCCAAGTGCTTGAAAAACGTCTCCAAGGCTTTGTTGTTGGCTCCGTTTTTATGCGACATATGTAGTACTCTCAAGGTCATAATCTCCCGGTACTCTGCGTCCGTCAACAAGGGCCGGGCTTCGTGCATTAGATAGTTGATGCTGGGAATGAAGGTTTCAAAGTGCCCAATGGCTGAGCTGACCCGTACTGAGAACAAGTGCACTTTCTTGGTGAAGTCGTCTGGGGTCTTGTGGAGTAGAGCCTCTCGAAGCTTTCGTAGGTTGGTGAGTATAGGCACAAGCCCCAGGTCCGACACCTTGTTTTCAAGCTTGGAGTACCATTTCAAATCCTGGCTTTCAGTGGTGCTGGCCTTGAAATTCTCGAGGATCGAGTCAAAGTACTCGCGTTGTGCTTGTTCACTATGCTGGAGTAGGCTTTCGCTTCCTCGACTGACAAACCCATAAGCTGGGCTTTTCGGTTTATCCGTATGTGCCGAGCTCCTGAACCTTTGCGCTCGTGCTGCCTTTTTGAGCCTATCGAGATCCAAATCCTTTAGGGATCTGTCTTTGGACCACTTCCAACTAGACCTTGGCCTGGACTGGTCCGAGGGGGCGCAGGGCTCCGCTTCACTGGGGTCAGATTGTGACATGTTGTTATTTGCCAGCAGTGTGTGGCCTGCCTGCAGAGATGGTTGTGGGGATGATGACGGGTACGGGTGCAAATGGTGCTACGGAGAAGAAATGCGCTTTGTGAGCCCCAGAAACGCGAACCGGTCCTCCACTCTTGATAAGTAATGTATGTATGGAATTATACCCAGGGTATAGAACTAAAAATGATTTTTTCTTTTAGGAAGCAACTCTTCAAGAGACAGAGACACTCGCTCCCACGAGTTGAAAAGTCCAACCAAAAGGCAGGCCAAAATCGCCATTCCAAATGTCAATGTAAATACCAGGTTGTAGCATGCATTGCCTTGCATGCAAGACCGGATCCCATCTACTCCAACCAGTGTATGAGAAT
The DNA here is from genome assembly GCA_002370325.1 of Metschnikowia hawaiiensis. NCBI lineage: Eukaryota > Fungi > Ascomycota > Pichiomycetes > Serinales > Metschnikowiaceae > Metschnikowia > Metschnikowia hawaiiensis. The sequence goes on along the minus strand of NLAM01001331.1, from coordinate 26,556 downwards.
CATATACCTTGCCAAAAAAATTGGTGAAGAACATACTTGGGGCCACGGGCGCAAGGCCTATGAGGCCCCAGTTGCGGGAAAAATTCGTCATCCCAAAAACGTCACCCACTATAATAGGCATGATGCAAAGTGTATATCCGTAACAGAACCCCGAAAGGATTGAAGTCGTACCCAAGTCACCGTGAAATGAGATAGTATGTCCCATGTGTTGTGTAATAATTAGACAAAAGGAAGGGATGAACAAAAGCCAGCTTCTCGGTTTCTTGAAGCTCAGACTGATGACGTCTCCCATTATCCCTGCCGCTAAGCGGCCCACACAGTTGGATACGGATATGAGCCCCACTTGGGTTTGCTGGAACAGCTGGATCACCGTGTCCACCAGCTCGGTGGCAGTAACTGTGGGCGACATGTGGTAAGTTTTGGTTATGAGCGCTTTCACAATGTACCCGATCGAGTAAATGTACATCTGACCCAATGAAGCTATAGAGCCCGTGATAAAGAAAAGGATCCAGAACCGCGGCGACCGAAGGAGGTCTGTGGTGGAAGGATCATCATTTCTAAGGTGATGAGCCCGTTTTTGGGGTGATGGAGTATCCAATGCAACCATCTCGATGGGTCTAGGACCAGCACGAGGTTTGGACACTCTGGAATCACAGAGCATGATCGCAGGGCTGCACACGGAGAATATCGCCAATACCGACACCATGAGGAACTTGAGAAAGCCCAGGGTGTCACCCGGGTAAAACACAGAGGCCACCACGGAGTAGAACATGGCCAGGAGCCCGTACAATGCCAACGGCAAAGAAGTGGCCACGCCTCTGATTTTGGGAAACGTTACAGCACAGCACTTCATACACACCAGGTTGATAAAGGTGGAGCCACAGCCGATCAGGAACAAGCAGCCGCACAGAAGGCCAAGATTCAGATGCATGGAGGCGTACTGGTATCGGAGGCAGTAGTAGCCTAGCGAGATAAGAGAGCCTCCGGTGAAAAGGGGGATGGTATAGCCTCTCTTGTCAACGACCACGCCCGCTAGGGGCCCCGAAATGGCTATACCCATGCTCCCAAACAAAGCGATGGTGGAAGCATTCGTGGCCGAATAGTCGAGCCTCAGAGCTAATTGCGGGCTAAATGACGAGTATAGATATAGCGTGCCACATATTAGGCCCATGAAGGTACACGAGAGTAGGATGAAGATCTTATGGATGTGCCCAGGTGGCATGTTGTAGGAGGAGGATTAAGTGTCTATAGGGGGAACCAGGCCAAAGGGCATGCAGATGCTAGTCAAGGAGTCAAGGATGAAAAAAGGCCCAGTTGGGATGCCGACCGCAGGAAAAGGCAATGGAAAGAAATCGGTAACACGACGATCCACTCGCTAGGTGCGAGTGTGTATAACTTTTGTTCCTGAGCCTTGCAGCACGCAGTATATATACAGGACCAGGCGAAGCTCTATCAATGGAGGGACAGAAAAATTGGACACAATAGAGAAGAGTGCAATACCCAAAATCTTCGGCATGGTCAGGACATGGGTGGCTAGGAGCCGAGGCCTTGCAACATTACTTCTTGACACCTGGTCGCTTAGGTGGCATGGGTTGCGCGTGACCTGCATTGCCCGTCAGACATAACAATAGAGAAAAAAAAAAGGTTATTGAAGAAGAAGGAAAAAACAGATTCTTCTTGACGACTGAAGAAAGAGCTAACAAAGCCAGTGGTGGGCTTATTTTTCTCATGCTCTCAAATTCCGTTTTTTAAAGGGTCCTTCCACTGGTTTGTCCTGCAGCACTGACGCACATTATTTTAAATATTATGCTACAGTGACGAGAAGTATGAATGTGCGACCGCAGTAGCTGCTTCCCTCAGCTCAGCTTCCTCCGCTTAGCCAAGCCAAGCCAAGATGCCCAAAATCCCTCCCCACCTCCGGATCGCCTTCTTTGGGTCCGACGCTTTTAGTGTGTATTCGCTTAAAAGACTTTTACAGCTTCAAAAATGCCTGCCGTCCAGCATCGCTGCCATTGATGTCTACACCAGGTCCATCAAGCCCACCGGGCGGAACCTTAAACAACTCGTGGATGTGCCCATTGGCTCGTATGCACAACAGAACAACGTCAATGTTTTTCGGGTGGATACGCCACAAGAAATCACGGAAACGGCTCTACCCCGCGATTACCATCTTGCCGTGGCGGTGTCGTTTGGTAAGCTCATCCCAGGCCGGTTCCTAGACGCATTGGCCTATGGGGGCTTGAATGTGCACCCATCGGTGCTACCCAGATTCAGTGGCTCTCTGCCCATTCAATATGCATTGATGAACGATTGCTCCACCACAGGGGTCACGGTCCAGACGTTGCACCCCACCAAGTTTGATTGTGGGGACCTCATTGCCCAGACTGCACATGTGCCCATCCAGGACAATGATGACTTTACTTCTCTCCAAGGAAAATTGGGCATTCTCGGCGCCGACTTGCTAGCAGATGTCATTTCCACAGGCTTGTATGTGGACCCGAAACCAATCACCAACAATGAAGTGTACTCGTTGGCCCCAAAGTTGAGCTCCAAATGTCACCTAGCCAATTGGACCTCGGTATCTTCGAGACAAGCCAAACGGCTCTACGATGCCCTTGGTTCTTTGCATACATATAAACACGTGCGGATCAAGAGAAAGAAGAAGTTGGTGGATGACTACTATAAGGTGATTTTGCACGACGTCAAGGAAGCTTCTGGCTTGGGTGCTCAGGTGACCTCCTCCATGCATGCCCCGGGAGACTTTACCCTTTATGGAGATACTATAGTGGTGAAGACACATGATGGGTTTATTTCGGTGGGTTCTTTGAAGTTACAGTATTGCAACACGGAATCCGCTACACAATTCATGGCCAATCTAGAAAAGCGGTGTGGAGACACCACAAACTCATTCACAACATACTCATCCACAACAAACTAAACTATCAGGTCATCTTTTCATATCTCCATATCTATCCATCATAAAGACACTTGGCACTGTGAATTGTACTTGTCAACAGCAATCTTCATTCTGTTGTACAAGAACTCCCTGCTCTTCTTTTCTGGCACCGGGAGGAAAGGCCGCTTTCCATTGTTCAATATGATGCCAACCCCCGTAGTCTCCAACGAAAGAGACTTGACCTGGCTGAACGAGATTGTCCACGATGCCTTCAATGAGTTCACCTCAAACAAGATGATCTTCTTGAACGTGACAATCACCGCCTTGTCTTCTCCTGCAAGCACCAAGTGAGCGAGGTAAGTTTCATCGAAGAATTGGCCTCCCTCAACAGACTTGAGCCAGTACTGGCCCTGGGCCTCCCTTTGGGAGTAAGGCCTCACCACATTATCGTATGAAATGTACCGAGGAAGTCTGACCTTCTCTAAGCCATCGGTATCGAAAACAGTCGTTGTATTCCTGATACCTTCACTGACATTGGAGGCAAGATCAAAGAAACCGATGGCCGTCTTGGTGGGGAGTCCAATGACTCCTTTGCCGATTCCCTTGAAGAAACCACCGGCACCCTCTTTGGAGGCACCTTCAAGCGGAGCCAGCGCTATTCCAGTGACGCCCGAAGAAATCGACTCGAAGAAAGAGTTGGCTCCAGATGTAAACCCATAAAGAGCATGCTTGGGCCTGTTGCGGCGCTGGTTGAGTCTTCTTCTTTCCTGGAACTTCCTATCCATGGTAGCAACCGAAAGGCCTTTAGCCAACGACCCAGTGACCTTGGCAAAAGAGTCCGAGAAGCCAAATACAGATTTCTTGATGAAACTAAGACCTCCCTTGGCAATGCCTATTCCAATTTCCTGTGGACGATCATTCATCACGAGTCCCTGGTATGGTTCATAGAAGATATCGAGCACACCGGACGAGATGTTGTTGAAGAGCCCCACCGGGTTACCCAAGAAGTCCGCCGAACCAAGGATCTTGTGCAATTGGTAGAAGAAAGACTGGCCATAGTGGGTCAGAACGGACTGCATCAAAATTGGAATTGGAACCCGAATATTCTCGATAAACAAGGCGTTCAATTTGATCGGAGCGTCGTTGATGTTTCCAATGGCCATCGTCAACATGTTCACAAAGAACATCAAGGTGTTCTGAGATGGAGACTTGTCCTCAGCATTCACCCGTTCTGTTCTCACGAACGACAAGTTGGTGAGCGTTGGTTGCAAGTGGAGCGCCTCGAAATAGATGTCGCTTGCTTCTGACAACTTCAGAGGCTCGGGGATCTCGTAGTCATCATCACATAGCTTATCCTCAATCTCAGAGTTCCATGTGGCCCCGGGGAACTTGGAGAAGTCCAACAAGGCAAACAAGAAATCCTCATCCACTTCAATCGACATTTCCTGCAACAAGATAGTGGCATATTTGATGAAGATCACTCCATGGCTGTTATCCTTGACTTTGCAGATCGAGGCACTGAGCGAAGGGTGGCTGTTCATCTCCTTGCCAGATTTAGGCACAAGAGTTGGGTACAAGATGATGGGGAAAATCCCTCCGTAGAGTTGGTTATCCAATTGAACCCACTTGAGTTTCATGCTCAAGTTTTGGTAGAGGTCCGACTCGTTGTACCGCAATTCCAATCCTCGAAGAGATAAGTAGCAGAGCTCTTGAGATCTTGTGTTGATCAACGAGACCCCAAAGCCTTCGAACCTGGTGAACACCTTGGTGAAGTAGTTTTCATCCTTGGCGTTGACTTCGAATTGTTGCTGCGACAAGCTGACGGACGAGTTGTCCGAGTCTTGAAGTTTATACAAGCTCACTGAAGGATTGTAATCCGTGATTACCAAGGATTGGGTTGGGCCATCGGCCACGACATTCAAATCAACAATGACTTGTTCCTGCTCGGTTGTTTCGGGCAATCTGAAGGGCTTGAGGTTTCCGATTTCGGCCAAGTTCACCGTGCGCTCCCGTCCATGAGACCTGATGATCACCTCCTTGATGATAGCATTCGGATAGTCGTATGAGTAAGGCATCACACTCTTGGCAGGCACCTTGTAGTAAATGGGCTTGTAGTCAACATCCCTCTTGGCAATTTCTCCGTTCCGGTTAAGGTTGGGGTTGCTCTGGTAGATGTAGAACTCTGAATCGGTGAAGTTTCTGATTGAGAAAGGCCACGAGTTGTCGGCATTCTCGATCTGTACAAAGATGGTTCCGTTCTCCGTGATAATATTGACCTTCAAGAGAACCTGACCAACAGACTCTTTCTCCACCTTCAAGAAGATTTGGCCAATATCATTGAATGCAAACGGCGCGGACCATTTCACGCCCTTGGAAGAAAACTTCAAGATCATGGTCTTCTCTTCGGTTCTGCGAAGAAGACACACGGGGAGAACATCACCTGGGCCGATTTCAAATTGCTTGTTGGAGCCATTCTCTGCAATGGTGATGGATTCCTTCAAAGTGTTCCGCACAACGTACCTTGGGACAATAGAGATCACCTTGGTCAAGTTGTACTTGCCTTCGCCTTCACCAATGGATATACCAAAGTTCATGTCCATGTTGCGGCCTTGCACTGCAGCGGTCGCTCCAGAGACTTGACCTATAGCATCGAAACCAATAGGTGCCGACCATCGTGATTCTCCAAGACGTACTAATGCACGGTTCAGGCGATCGCCATCTCTTTCAAAAGAGAACATCTGAGGAGCCCGTTCTTCTCCCGTGGAAGTCAATAAGGTGGCCTGGTTCGATTTGAACTGGTCGGTGATCTGGAGTTGCTGGCCTGTTCTGTTCAAAATAACGTAGGGAGAATAAATCACCACCTTGAGGTTGGCCTTGGACCTTTGAAGCTTGGGATAGTAGAACTTGAGTCGGACCACCTGGCCATTTTCATTCTTCACACTGGTGATGTATTCACGCTTGAAATCACCTCCATTCACGGTGTTGATGATGGCAAACTCCGAGTTGCCAAAGCCATCGGCCAAAGGCTCCACACTCAAAAGAAGAAGACTTTCAAGAGTGACCACTTGAACATACGTGTTCTTGCCCTTTTCAACATGGCCACGCCAGTCCTTTTTGGTGGTCTTATCGTAAAGCCTGAAATTGAAGTCAAAGGGTAACAAGTTCTCGATTTCAAGCGGAGCAGATATCACAATGGTAAGGTGTGGGTACACACTGTTGAGAGGCTCTTCCTTATCGTACTGCGCTTCTGCCTGGTAATAGTAGTTCGACAGATTTCCTCCATCAACGATAGAAGAGCAACAGAGCGACGTGTCTCTTTTCATAAGAGACTTCCAGGAAAGCAGCTCGCTGGACCAGTTGAACTTGGTGGCCATTTTGGGTTTGATCTTAAGGTCATCGTTATACACAACGTCAATAGGCAACCCAATTTTCTGGCCGGGCTCAACAATAAGCTCGGTTTCGATTGTATCCTTTGCCTTGCTGAATGTCATCAAGGAAATTGCACTCTCGGCATTGTTTTTCACCGTGACTGTGGATCTCAAATGGATGGTTTTCACGTTATCACTTCCAAGTCTGATTTCACAGGCCAATCGGTTGTGCACACCATTTACTGGTGGATTCAACATGAACACCTCTTCGCCTTCCCCGCTGGCCGAGATATTGGAAAGAGGTTCATAGTTGGAGTTGACCAACTTCAATCCCAACACATTGGCGTCGCTGTTGGTGTCCAAGTTTTCTCTGATGGTGCGCCAGTCCTCGAATTCCCAATTGATTCTCTCTCTGCTGCGGACCACTTGTAGATTCTCCCTCAGGTCATCATTTTTATCCTTCCACACCTCGATGTCGAAACCAGTTTCGTTGTTGATGACATAAGAACTGAGTTTCTCCCTCGACTTCGACACAGACTCCGCCGTAATGGAAGAGGCAATCTGCGAGAGAAGAGCAACGGATCTCGACGAGATACTGAGTTGGGCAATTTCCCTCGACACCACCTCCACCATAATACTTGGTTTAGGCACAAGCGTTTTGGACGCATAAACAGAGATGGGCCAAGACTCCAACAACGGCTCCCATGTGGACTTGGAATAGTTGTAGATGTTGATGTACGAGTTGATGTGGGTTTCTGCACTCATCTCAGTGGACCAGTTGGTGATCTTGGCCTCTGCTGGTTTGAGCCCCATATCAAGAACAGGCAATTCATGAACATCTCCAATGAGAACCAAACGCAATCCACCAAAAGCCGCCTCGAACTCCTCGCCCTTCACCAAAACCTCGGTGGTTTTAGCTTGCTCAGAAGGCCGCTTCGACGACATGAAGATACTGGAGATATCGCTGGGGGCATATTTCGCTATCTTCAGCTTGAAGTCCTCAGACATGTCGTAATTAGGCTCGCTCTCAGCTTCAGACAAGGTTTCCTGCGCCTTTAAGTAATACTTATTGGCTCTTTCGAAGATCTGGATAGCAAGTCGGATATCACGCAAGGATATACGAATGAGCAACGGATCAATGGATAACTGGATGCTGGTCAACAATTCCGTTGGGGTGGAGCCCCTGGAATCCAAGGCGAAAGAGGCAGAAAAGTCATCAATGATTCTCATTTTGTAGTCTTCAAAGCTGTCCATTCTCGTGACATGCATGCCCACATTCTTCACTGCCAAGGAGATGATGTTCTGGCTGGTCACCAAGACCTGCTCCACCTTAAACACAAGCGCTTCTGTATCTGCTTTGGTAGAGTCGGCCAATAAGATCACCGAGGGTTCGGTCATATTCACAGAAACTCCAACCCGTGAAGAGGTATCGGCGGATTGGGACTTAAACGAGTCATCATCATCTGAGTCGTCCACAATGCTGGTGCCTCCATTGCTTTCGTCATCGTCTTTCTCGGCCTCTCCGGTCTCCACCAATGGATCGAGTTCCAATCCCTTATTTGCAAACGCTTGCAACTCGAAAACGTGGTCCAACGCAAGAATAATCTTTGGTTTCGTGATGTTAAGCATGACGGTGGTGGACTTGTTGTTTGACTCGCCATCAGAGTTAGCGTTGAGCGAGAACTGGTGTTCTCCGTCTTCGATGGAAGGAATGATTTCAGTGAATTTGTTTTCTGTTCCTTCCCTGACATCCAGAATTGTGAATGATGATATCGAGACACTGGAATCGAAATGTGTATCCTCAGTCATATCGAACGTCACATGAAGAGCATTGATGGCTAAGGAACAAAGCTTTTTGGGCTCAAAATCCGCCAAACCTTTGGTTCGATTGTACAACGTCAACGATATCCGTGGGATGTCGAACTTAAACGCAACTTTCTGGTGCTTTGGATCGACCGTAGTGTCGGTCTTGCTCAAATCCTTCACGGTTTCTTTGTCCTGAGGGGTCGTTTCTTTTGTGTTGGAAGTATCGTGCTTCATCACAGCATTGGCATACTCTGCGTCTTCCTCGATATCATCCAACGAATCTTCATCGGAGATTTCAAATATTTGGGTGATGGAGTTTTGCAAGTTGTACATGTACCTCAATTGCAACTCCGTGATTTTCATCTCGATTTCCTTGATTTTGCTTGATATCACGAGAGTAGGCGTCTGAGGACTGTTCTCTAAAGCGTAGTCGATGTCAAAACTGATATCCAAGTCCTCCACCACCTTTCCAACCTGCTTGATATGGTCTTCAAAGTTGAAGCATGTGCTCAAGCTCACGTTTCTGAGACCGGCTTTCATCACATTGTGCAAACCATCACTGTAAACTTCGAACGAATTGTTCAAGTACAACTCACCAAGTTCGGCCACCAACATATCATAAGTTTCATTTTCCAGCTCCGCCAACTTGGGGAAATGAATCGTGGGTGCACGCACCAAGAACGCCATCTTCATGTCATTGGCACTGTCAATCTGGCCCGCTTGGTTCAAAGCCGCATCTCGAGCCGTATCATAGATAGCCTTCATCTTCTGGAACTTGCTCAAATAACCAATGATTTTGGAAAACGAGTCCTCCACAAAGTTGATCTTTGTTGCACCGGTGGTGAACTCTATCGAGCTTTGGTACTTCTCCCGGTTGGTGTGGGGATCAAGGGTTTTGTATGTGAACTCCGCCAAGTTGTCACCCTCAATACTAATCAAGGTCCGGAGAATAGAGTCCCTGGGAGACCCTTGGTTTGACTCGTCGTGGAGAGTCAAGGCCCCAAGTTTTCCGTTCACTTCAAGCTCTGCAGGGAGAACCAACACATCTATCAGGGCCGTGCTCAATTGCAATGTGGCCAACTTGATGCCCTCCTCATTCAAAACAAGAATGATCCTGTCCAAGTTGATGGTCACGTTGATTTTCTCGGGTGTAAGGGCATCATCTTCAGAAGTGTTGTGCTGAAGTTCAGGAGCTGGGATGTTGCTCTTGATGTTTGGATCAGTAAAAGTATTGAGAGTGAAGTTCAACAAACTCAAGAACGATTTCCGTGATACCACACATTTCAATGCAGACATATTGAGAACAATGTCTTGGTCATACACCTCGATTTCCTGGTCGTTGAGCTCCACGATTCTTTGTTTCCGATCGTACGCCAACTTGACCAACTCGGTATTCTGCCTTTCAATCTGGTCTTCCTCGGAGAAGTTATCAGACGAGATCAATTTCTCGAACTCTGGAATTCCGGACTTCTCAATATGGTCAATGATATTGACATCGGTCAATGATAAATCAATGTGCATATCTGCTTCGGTTTTCCAAAGGAAAAAAGAAATCGAGTCTCCCACAATGTCTATGAGATGCTCCGTCTCCAAAGTTACTCCATCAATACACCTAGACAATGCGAGAGTCACGGTGTTGACCTTGAAGTCGATCTCAACCAAATGCTGGGAGCTTAGCACTTTGGATGCGAGTTTCTCCTTTTCGGAGTCTGAATCGTAAGCAATCTCTCGGTCTCCATCACTGCCGTAAGCATTGAAAACACTGGCCGAGTCAGCATCAGCATCAGTTCCATTGGGGATCATCACATCGATGAGCTTCATCAATGTTTTGTACTGGAAGTCGTTCAAAGCCATGTTTACGCCAGGCACTTCTCCACTCACTTTGAAGCGGGCCAAGTTGGCTGCATCTGGCAAAATCGACACCCCCAACGAGATTTTGATATCCAAGTCATCGAGAATCACTGCAGACAGCTTCTTGCTCTGGTTGTGCAATTGCTCCATGGTGCTTTTGATGGAAGGACCAATCAAAAACTGAGTATCATGGAGATGGAGGTTGAACTTGTCATACATAAGAGTATTGAACTTGGCCCAATCCGCCTTGGTGTAGCTTTCTTTGGCGCTGAACTCCTCTATGGTAGCACGGTCGACCAAATCACTCGATATACTGACATGTCCTGCATCAAGAATAGCCACGGATGACTTCCAACTGGAGGGGTCGAGTGGAACAATGACAAGAGGGGCCTGTAAATCAAGCTGGAGATTAATTGTTTTGTGCTCTGTCAATGCATATTGAAGACCCATTCTGGTCTGTGAAGTCAAGCCCTCCATGGTAGCTTCTGCAGCATTCATAATGGCACCCACGGTGTCAAGATGGATCTTTGGAGGCTTGAAGAAGTTGATCACCTCCTCAATGAAAAAATGATTGTAGAATATAGTCATGGACTTCAACTTGGCCATGAGTGCAGAGTCTGCAATTCCATCCAACGGGTTATTCTCAAAGGAGAATTGGAAAAAAGGCTCGCTTGAGGTGCTTGCAACATCCGATGCCGATTCATGGAGGTTCCCATGGTCGTGTTTCACGCTCACAATATGTTTGTAGAGGGGTTTGGAGGTTCCGTCTTCAATTTTGAACTCATGGAGCTGGAATTTCGCCAAGAAGGAATCGGGCCGTTGGTAAAACTGACTCTGGCATCCTTCCACAATCACCTCTGCAAGAGCCTCCGAGTCTTTGTGTGGCTTGAGAGTGATTCCTCCTTTCTTCAAGTTGAGATACACCTCCATGGTGACACAGTCTCGGGGGAGGTCTGAAGCTGCCCCTGCCACCTGCTTGTTTTCATCGTAGTCGATGGTGTCGTATAACGCCTGTCTTTGTTCGGAAGTCAAAGTCAAGTCGAGACCTCCATCGCTCTCTGTTGCTTCGAGGTGCTCCTGTTGAGCCAGGTTTCCATTCCACCACGAAAACCACCCGCCAGAGTTTGATGCCTGGTGAGTATCCGTTGTGGGAGCAACGAGCTTGTCTTCCCTAATTTGGGTTCTGGTCAAAGACCTGTAAAACTTGATATCCTCGTAAGATAATTCCTCTTCCAAGGCCTTGAACTGAGCATTATCCTTTTCGGAAAGAGCCCGTTTCAAAAGCTTTGCTTTCCAGAGCTTGGTATACAGTTTTCTCTGGTCTCTTCGCTTCTTCATACTCTCCCAACTCCACTTGTAATTCTTCTCATGGATCTCATTCAAGACAGCCTCAGCTGCGTATCTGAGCCAATCCTTGGGAGAGTCTTGCAAAGCCACTTTTGGGCGGAATCTTCGGAACTTCCAAGTCTTTTGGTACCAATGGAACTTGGATGCAGTCCACAACATATCCCTATACTGGCTGCTGTCGAAATCGATGCCGAACTCCTCGAAGAACAACTCGGCCTTGATGTGAGGGTGAGACTGCGTAGCTCCTGCCTTGTGTAACACCACATGTCCCTCTCCGGACACGGGCTTCAAGAGGTACTGATACGGCGTAGATTTCTCCGCAAAGATTCGCTTGAGCGACTCGAGGATCTCCTCGGGGTTGTCTGAGTAGATGGACTCAGACTCAGTATTCATGTAACAGGCAAAACTGCGCAAAACGAGCAATTTCCGGGTGAAGCTCTGCGTGATGGAAATGAAGCTTGGCTCCCAGTTCTCATCAGTAGATGCAGCAGACAATTCTGATAAGGTCATACCCAAGGAGTAAGGGGATTCCGTGAGGATCGACTGGTCCTCGTATCTGATATGGATGTTTTTGATGGTGACCTGCAAATTGTCCACGATTTTGGTGACCAAGCTCTCGGTGAACGACTCGTTGTTCTTTTCAGCCGTAGCCAAGTCATTATTTGAATTCAAAGCACTCTGCACAGCCTCCAAATCCTTCAATTTCTCTTGCTTGAGGGCCTGGGATCTTCTGTTATCTTCATCAGCATCATATTCATCCAAGATAATGGGCGAGGCCAAAAGGTAGACATCTTCGATTACAACCTTGACGGGTTTTCCCTTTAAGTTGGACCATGGAATCAGCAAGGTCAACTCGCCCAAGTGGCCGAACTTCACGTCTAGAGGAAGCTTGAATTTATCCAAGGACTCTTTCTTGAGAGTCAAGTTCTTGAGGCGGACATCGCCACTCCAGATCCCAATGTTTAGCGACTTGGAGTCGAAGTTCTCTATGTATGAGCCCAAGAACCGGTTGATTAGCGTGGCGACAATTGACTCGAACATTGCAATACAACCAAATTATTGTGGTGCTATGGTAATGTGCTATAGTAATGTGCTATAGTAATGTGCTAGTAATGTGCTATAGTACTGAGCTTTAGAAGTCGGTATTGCGAAGGCCGGGGTATAGTGGTAGTGCGCATTGTGTCTATTGCTATCTGGGATGGGGTCGCAGCCAGGCCCAACGCGTACAGGAGCTACGAAGAAGTAGAGTGGGAGGTTGGGCCCGCGAAGCAGGGATTAAGGAGAATGGGTCATGGATTGGGAGAAATGGCCTGATGGGCTGGAAATGCCCGTTCTCTATGCACTCCCCTGCTCACCCCATATGGCATACAATTCCGTGCTGGCTGGCCCACCTTGTTCTGTCCTGCACCGGGCCCCGATCCAGATCTTATGTTTCACGCATGACATGCCGACTCTCACTCCTCACTCGACCCTACGCTCTGTCCATGACACCACCCAACACCTCCTAAACAAACTCTATACAAACTCTTCCCCACATCACAATCTGATACCCATACACTCCTACACTCTGGGAATTTTATTCCCAATTTCCGATATTCAATTTTAATATTAAATTTTCAAGACACAATGAGTGTCTGGGAGATAATGGCCTGGATGTCTAGGTCGCAGCTATTTCTAATCCTCAGCCTATCTCCTACAATACTACAGCTAAAACCTCACGCGAAATTAGACAAATTGAGAAATTGAGAGACAAATTAACAGATAAATTGAGATAAATTGAGAGAGAATTAACAGATAAATTGAGACAAATTGAGACAAATTAAGAGACAAATTAAGAGACAAATTAAGAGAGAATTTGAGAGAGAAGTTAATAAAGAAATTAACAGAGAAATTGAGGGAGAAATTGAGGGAGAATTTATGAGAGAAATTACGAAATAAGTTGAGAGATAAATTGAGAGATAAATTGATACAAATTATGAGATAAATTAACAAATAAATTGAGACAAATTAATAGAGGAATTAATAGATAAACTGAAACAAAAATACGAGCCATAATTGAGAGCCATAACTAAGAGCCATAATTAAAATCCATCATTAAAATCCATAATTAAAATCCATCATTACGAGCGATTTTTCTAGTAACCTCACATTGTGGGCGTTTTTGGGTTTGCCCAATGGCAGGGGTACCGGGGCAGAGTGCACACATGGATTCTTCTCCCCCACAAGCTCATCCGGTGTCTATTTCAGACAACGTAGGAGCAAGGCCTGCACGCGCGCTTAGACTAGACTTTCTCTTGATGTTAGACATTATAGCCGCACTCGTGCGCGCGCCTCTACGCACTGTAGACTATTAATACCTAAACTAAACTAATGGTCTGGCATCTACGGCCTCCGGGCGGCTGCGGGTCCCTGGATCTTTTTTCCAAGTTTCCTTTCGCCTTATGTTCCCCGCCTTTGCGGCCACACCTGCAAAAAAAAAAAAAAAAAAAAATATCTAGGAGAAATGCAGCACCCGTCCGTACCGGGCTCGCACGTGACTTTATCTTATCTAAGTCGCGTTTTCTACGGGCTGTCTGGCCGCAAACGCCCCCACCGTCTGCCCATTTTCTTGCTCTCCTTAAACAATGGCTCCGGACCGGAGATCTGGCGGGAGCTGGCTTGGCTCTATTTGTATTTTCTATTGTAGTATCTCTGTTTGAAGGCCTTGTGTCAATGCACATGGCATGTTTCCATCATGCAGCACTGTTTTCTCATTGTCTCAACCTCGCCTCTCTAATGTACCAGACCTCGCATTACCCCCTGCCCATTGATGACTCGTACTATAAAGGCAATCTCATTTCCACAAGACCACCTTCTCACCAGCAATCCACTTTTCTGTTGCTGATTGCCCCCTTTTTCTTGAACTACTGCCTCGTGTCAGCTCAAGCCCTCGCTACTGTTTTTCAAGGTCAAGGTCCCGCTGTTGACTCACGCATCCCAGTGGTTGTGTTTCCTTCATACACCCCCGGAACGCCACATTTTCTGGGAGGACCAGCAGCACAGCCGTGGCTTCGTGTGCACCTGTCACTCTTACAAACCTATACTTTAATCATCTTACCAACGTCCCTCTCCCGGCTCTATTTGGCCCCTCTTACCATTCTCCTTCCTGCTGCTGTTTGCCGCTGCGCTGTTACAAATCACAAGGGTCCCTTGATCAAATAGAGTATCCGAACGCCCCCCAAAAAGAAAGAAAAGTCCCTCAAAGTCCCATTGCCTTTCCATAATGTCCGAATCCACTATAGGTATCTATACCGTGGGCCCCAAGATCGGCAAGGGCTCTTTTGCCACTGTTTATAAGTGCATCAACAACAAGACGCATCAGTCCGTGGCCATCAAGAGCGTGGTCAGGTCGAAATTGAAGTCCAAAAAGTTGATTGAAAACTTGGAGATCGAAATCTCCATCTTAAAGTCCATGAAACATCCTCATGTCGTCAGTCTACAGGATTACACCCAGAGCCCCACCCACTTTTATTTGGTCATGGATTACTGCTCCATGGGGGACTTATCCTACTTCATCAAGAAAAGAGAGCAGCTCATCAAGACACACCCCATAATATCCTCCCTTCTCCAGAGATACCCGTCTCCTGAAGGGTCGCACGGCCTTAATGAGACCTTGGTTGTACACTTCTTGAAACAGTTAGCGTCTGCTTTGGAGTTCTTGAGGAGCAAAAGCTTGGTCCACCGGGACATCAAGCCGCAAAACCTCTTGCTTTGTCCGCCCTCTCGAACAAAGGAGGAATTCGATGAGTCACATTACGTTGGCCTCTGGGAGTTGCCAGTTTTGAAGATCGCCGACTTCGGGTTTGCTCGGTTTTTGCCCTCCACCTCCATGGCGGAAACCTTGTGTGGCTCGCCTCTATATATGGCTCCGGAAATTCTCAGGTATGAAAAATACAATGCCAAGGCCGACTTGTGGTCCGTTGGAGCCGTCTTTTACGAGATGACCGTCGGAAAACCACCTTTCCGTGCGGCCAACCACATTGAGCTCTTGAAGAATATCGAAAAGAGTCAGGACAAGATCAAGTTTCCTTCCCTGGCGCAAGTTCCAGAGGCATTGAAGAATTTGATTAGATCTTTGTTGAGGTATAACCCAACCGAGAGGGTATCTTTCAACGAGTTCTTTAGTGATCCATTGATTGTCAACGACCTTGAGAGTTCCAGCACTCCACTAGATACTTCCGAGGTTGACGAGAATTTGTTTATTAGTGAGTATATCTCACCTATAAAGGCATCCGACCGGGCAAACTACAGCGAACCAATGGGAAAGCCTTCCGAGGAGCAGACGACATTGAGTCTGAAGCAAGCAGCTGAAGATGCTGAAGATGAAGAGCAATCAAGAGATGAGCAGATCATGCTGATAATGTCCAGGAATAGTCCTGATCCCAACGAGACAAGCACTCGGTTCCGCCAAGCAAGACAGAGTACTGAAGCTCTCAATAAGGGACAACACAGAGTGGACATTATACTCGAGAAGGATTATGTCGTTGTTGAGAAAAGGGCAGTCGAAGTCAATGCCATTGCTGATGAATTAGCCAGGGTTGGCACATCAGGCTTTGGAAGACGTCGCCTGAGCGCAAGCACTGAGAGAGACGCCTTAATTTCTCGGCGAAACTCTCAGAGGTCTAACTCGTCAGGGAGCCAGCATGGACCCTATCTGGGAGATCGAAAGGTGTCGGTGTCGATTCTGCCAACCAATGCCTTGGGAAAGGCGATCAGTATGGCATCCCACCGGCTCTTTGGCAATACCGCCTTGACCTCTCCCATCCCCGAAAACTCCAGTGGCATGATTTTATCAGCAAGAGAGCAAACACTCTCACCATTAGAGTTTGAGAACAACCTCTTGCTCAACAAGCTCAACTTGCCCATACCGAGCTCGTTATCTTCGGATAAGTCGGGCTCTGAGACGGTAAGCAACGAGGATGAAAAGGTTCTCAAGAAATTAGAGTCTTTGGCAACAAAGGCACACGCCATCAACTTGTTTGCCGACGTGAAATTCAGTCAATTGGTGCCGTCTCCTCCATCAACTAATGCAGACCAAGAGTACGCCCTCAATGAAGACTTGCTCCCTCCCAAAGTGGTGAAAAACGTGTGTGAGGAAGGAATAGTTCTTTATGTCAAGACCTTGGCACTCTTGGCCAAAGGAATGAGCATCGCCGACCAATGGTGGAGCACCAATTACGAAAATGACGAAGCCACGGGCGAAGGAAGCTTGGGCCGGTCGATCAACATTCAGACGTCGGTCAAGATCAATGAACTCGTGCAGTGGATTCGAGAGAGGTTCAACGAAAGCCTTGAGAAGGCGGAGTTGGTGAAATTAAGGCTTGACGAAGCGGTGTTGAATATCGCCAAGTGGGAAAAGCAGGAACTTAACCCCAGCGACAGCAACACCCAAATCTATGTTGGGGCCTCTAGCTCCAAAGGCTCCCCATTGGAGCTGCGGGTGATCTCCGAGAAGTTGATTTTCGACCGGGCGTTGGAAATCTCCAGGAATGCAGCCGTCAACGAGTTGGTCAAAGTAGACTTGAAGGGCTGTGAGTTGGCCTACAGCACCGCCATCTGGATGTTGGAGGCGTTGCTCGACGAAGAGGATGGCGAAGACGACAAGTTGGACGGAGAAGATAAATTGATGATCGAAAAGTTCATCGTCAGCATCGGCAATCGGTTGTCGGTGCTCAAGAAGAAGCTCGATTATGTTTGATCTTATTATTTTATATTAATTAACCCAAGCTTGGGTAGGGTTTGGTTTCAGGTTCAATTCAACACATATTAATTACACTCTGTAGCCATTAATTAGTAGCTAGTAATTAGTAACTAGTAGCCAATTAGTAGCTAGTAATTAGTAACTAGTAGCCAATTAGTAGCTAGTAATTAGTAGCTAGTAGCCAATTAGTAGCTAGTAGCCAATAACTAGTAGCCAATAATTAGTAGCTAGTAGCCAGTAATCAGTACCTGGTAGCTAGTAGTCTGACCGCTCGTGCTGGAGGACACCTAGCGTGATCGAATTGGACCGGTTGTAAGTGGGCCGGTTTGAACATGCTTCCCTGCGTAACGACTTGGAGCTTCTCCTCTGTCCGTCCCAATGATTGGCCAAAGGAAACGGCGACCGCACGTGCTCCTTGTGGAAATGGTTGTTGTAGTAGCCGTTGCTGATCGGCGAGTCCTGGCTGGCTTCTTCGGGGGGATCTTCCGAGATGGTGGTTTCCTGAGGAGTAGCAATGGTTTGAGGAGGCGAGGCCTTGACCACCTCCATGCGGAGAGGCGAGCTGTGGTTGGGCGTCACGTGGAGCTTCTTGACCTTTTCAATGTCGGCCACGGGAACACTCAAGACCGACACGTCGGGCACGGCCTCCAGGAAATCCTCCACGGAGTTGCTCTGCATCAAAGCCTCGGGCACGTCTTCCAACTCGTGGAACAGGTCGTGGAAGACAAACGGCATGTCGTGGTACTTCTTCACGGGCAGCATCAAGTCCTGGAGGTTGGAGTCATGCGACTGGGCCCGGTTGTTCAAGGTCAAGAAAGGCGGTCTTCCTGCGGGGGCCACTTTGGACGAGAACTTCAACGTGAGGTTTCCTTCCTCGCCACTGTCACTGCTGGACAGAGAAGAGGTTGAGCCCAAGGAGAGCGTGGAGGCAGGAGGGTTTCGGAGCCTCAACTTGGCCGTGGGGGGCTCGTCTTCTTCGTTGTTTTCTATGGAGTTCCCACTGGTAGCACTGGGCTTCTTGGCCATCTGGGTGCCCAAGTTAAAGTTCTTGAATTTGTCCGAAATATCCTGCTGGTTGTTTTGCGTGGCCTCGTGGGTGGCATGCGACGTGTTCTCGTCCATGAGCTTGAGAATCTGTTTCTTCTTCTTGTGCTCTTGGTACTTCAACGACAAGTAGTCATCATTCACACTGTCTAGAGAAGCAAAGCTCTCGGTGAGAGGCAACGAGATCACTGACGACTTGCGCCGGCCGGACTCAATGCTGATGGGGCCCACCTTGATCTTGCTCAGAGTTTGGGACATGGGAACCGGAGCAAAAGGTATTGTCACGGATGGGGTTCTCCCACTTGTCCTTAGTTGCTTCTGGCTGTTTCCCGGCGAGTTTCCACTGGCCGTGTTGTACAAGCTGGACTTCCTCTGCTTCTTGTCTGTTTTTTGAATATCCTTGAAAGCATCAATAGCAGACTGGTTCTTCAAGTAGAGGTTGCCACCAACATTTCGCTTGGTTTCGATTTGGGGGGCTTCTAGGGACCCGGTGCTGTCTCGCCTGATGTTGGAGCCGTAGTCAATCATGTCGTGGAAAATCAGACTGGCTCTTCCTCTGAGGTGGTAGTTGTTGGCAGTGGACGAGATGTTGGAGTGCAGGTTAACGCTTGTCCCGGACAGCTGAGCACGAGAGATTTGCTGTGTGGCTGCTGGCGCTTGGGGAATGAGCCCAGGCGCGGCCGGGTCGCTTGGTGGGTATATATTCCTTTGGTCCGAGCTCTGCTCTGGGTCGGCAAGGTTGTTTTCAGCCGCCGTGTGGAGGTCGTGGCTCAGTGCCCTAGCAAGCGACAAGCTCACCCGTCTGACAATGCCAGCAGCACTATCGGTGGAGGCAAACCTGGAGGAAATATTCAGCAAGTGGTGAGAGCCAAAGCCTTTGCTCCGGTCGAGCGCCAGGTTGAGAAAGAATAGTTCATCGAGCTCGGCAGTATTATGCTCGAGATCCATGGTGACAAACGGATGCTGCTTGATCTCCTCAATGTCGCATCGTGTGGCACTATTCTTGTCTAGGAGTTTCATAAGCAAGTCCTTCGCCAGCTCAAACTCTTGCTCCGAAACTGGCTGTGGGGAGTTGAAGGATGTGCAGGACTCGGGGAACTCCAATTCCTGGTGGACAATGACATCAAACAATGCAAACTCAGACTCGGCATTGAACGGCACTCGGCCGAAGAGAAGACAATAGAACGTCACTCCCAATGCCCAGATGTCTATTTTATGATCCACTTTAGGTAGCAGAGAACCAATCCGCGAACGAGAAGTAGCCAACTCCGAGTCGGCGTTGCTGAAACTGTTGTTATTGGAGAAACTGGTTTGACACAATTCGGGTGCGAAAAACGCAGGCGTCCCCACTGTTTTCGCCAATTCCATTTCGCTAAAGTACTGGCCATCGTCCGCGGAGTCAAGTGAAGATGCAAAGGATACGCCAAAGTCGGAGATTTTGACGGTGTAGTCTGAGCTGACCAACAAGTTGGCCGGCTTGATGTCGCGGTGGATGATTCCTTGTAAATGCAAGTACTCGAGCCCAAGCAAAACGTGTCTAAAGACTCTTCGGGATTGCTTGAAGGTAAGGTTGGGCAAGAACTCGTACGACAATAAATCATTATCCTCGGACGCAACACTAACGCACGTTTCATTAAGACTGCTGTTGGCCGTATCGGCGGAATCGGAGGCACAAGGAAGGTGTAATTCACTCGGGTTGACGCAATGGTTCATGGACGGCGACTTGCGCTTCCAGACAATCTCGCCCTTCTCCATGTACTCCAACACAAGGTAGATCTTGTACAGGCTGACATCGTCCAAGACTTCCTTGAACTTGACAATGTACTTGTGGTCACAGCGCTTCATGATGGCGATCTCGCGCCTGATTTTGGCCTCGTAGTCGTTATTTTTCTGGTCGTGGTTCAAGGACTTCCTCATGCGCAACAGTTTATCCTTGCTCTTTCGGCTCATGACCTTGATGGCCACCAACTCGTCGCTCACCAAATCTCGGGCCAACTTGACCTTGCCGTGCTCCCCGCGGCCGATTTCCCGGATGATTTCATATGAGTTGAGCACCTTGCGCTTGGACCTGGGGTCGTACTCGAGCGACACGTATTTGGTCTCCTTGAAAGACACGGACCGGTGCAGCTGCAGAGTGTCTGCACTCTCGGGACTGCTGATCGACGTGGGCCCGGCATCATGGACATGGTTTTGCGGAGGAGTGGCCCATGAAGGGGACGCTTGTGCACTCGGCAGACTGGGGTCTGGGGTTATGGAGCTTTCTCGGGACCGGGCCACGGACTTCTGGAGCAAAGTGGCCACCTTGCCAAAAAGCGATTTCTGGCCATTGTCACCGTCCTTGCTTCCATCCGCCGCTGAAGAAACGGGCAGAAGCGTGGCCTGCGCAGGCAGAGCCTTGATATGCGACACAAGCGAATCTTTGCAATGACTGGGTTCGGAATTGACGGACATATTAGCGGGCATGTGCTAGTGCTTGCATCTAGAAGGGGTATGACGGGCCGTAAGGTGTGGGAGTGGTTATGCTGTGTGGAAGTTGCGGCCTCTTGAGTACCGTCTCTTGCCCAATAGGTATAGGATGGTTTCACGAAAAGGGCGTACAGCAATGGGATCTTGGATCAATGGTTTCTCTGGCGTAGCTATAGTGGCAGCTATTTTCGGTGGGGAAAAGGCGGTGGGCGTGGAGATGTGGGGATTGGGTGCTGAGACTAGCTCTCTTTCGCTTTAGGCTGGAGGTCTCACTGTTCGCGGAGCTCGTACGAGCAAGTAGTGTGCGCGCAACATACTGGCTCCAGCTGCTCCTATTCCCAGCAAAGGCTCTGCTTTTTTTTTTGAAGGCAACAGGCCTGTACTTATAGGACATTCTGTTTGTGTTTGTGTTTGTGTTTGTGTCTGTAACCGCGTTTGTGTTTAAACTATTTATAGATCCATGATTCCCCGTATTGTCTCTATTTTCTGGTCTCTTTTTTTATTAACTAGGGTATACTCACCCACCCATGGTTAGTCATAAAGCCCCATGAATCAGTGCGCTCCAAGACGGTGCACTGGATTGACCACCAAGTACTGAAACAAACTTGAAACATGAGGTGAAAATTTTACAGAAAACTTTACTGAAAATTTACTGAACATTTCTGAATATTAATTGAGGAAATACAGAAAATCACTGTAATTTACTGAATCATTAATGAATAATTACTGAGAAATACTGAATAATTACTGAGAAATACTGAATAATTACTGAGAAATACTGAATAGTTACTGAAAAGTGACTGGATAGTTACTGGAAAATACTGAAAAATACTGAATGGTTACTGGAAAATACTGAGAAATACTGAATATATTACTGGAAATTTCAGTTGAAACTATAAAAGTGGTTATGGCCTTGGAAGATGCATTATTTTATTCATTGGAGCTAGTAAATGCAGCTGGAGCGTAGTAATTCTCGGTGACATGCACCGGTGGAGCCATTTAATCTCCGACTAATCTCCTTCGAATTCAGCTGATTTCAACTGACCTCACTTCATCTCAGTTAAACTCCCTTATATTAGGTAATCTGACTGTTAGCTTCTCAGAAAACTCACAGCCTCAGTATTTCACAATTCCCCGCGACTTGTTTTTTCGGCCCTCTCGCGCTTCTTCTTGATGGAGCGGATTCCCCTCAAAAATGCGTCAAGGCCTTCTCCAGGGTAAGTGTAGTCATAGCTCCGGCTCATGAGTTGCCCCATGCCGTTATCATTGAAATTCTGGCTGAGTTCTGATGACGCCTTTCTGAAAAAAGTGCTTTGCACCACTTTCATGATCTCCTCCTTGGTGGGCTCCACAGCTTCGGGCAATATATCTCCATATTGTTCCACAAGCTCCTCCTGAGACAAGGTGTCAAGATGCTTCAGGATCAATTCCTCCTTCAAAATGTCTGAAATCTGCGTCACCGGAAAGTGGCCGAACTCGTCGAAAGTCCTGATGGGTTAATATATGGTCTCTCAAGCGCCCGGAACGGATTGTCTTATCCACTGTACTTACTCGTCCCCGGTGAGGATATCTTGCGTATTGATTTCAGCAGAGCTCTTGTTTTCAGACTGGCCAGATTCATCGGCAGGAGTGATGATGTTCTGCACGCTCTTCAACAACTCCAAATCCTTTTCCGTCCATTTATCTAGTTCGTCGTCGTCGCCCACATCTTGAAGCCAATACAAGTTCTTGTCTCCCGAGCAGAGAAACGTCAAGGCACACACGCGTCCGGATGTGCACGAGGTCACGGGCTTGAAGGTCATGTCGCCAGGAATGATCAAAAGCTCGTCTTTTTCTACGCCACTGTTGGCTTTGGGGGTCCACACAAAGTCAAGGAAGCCCTCGTCATCTGCAGAGGGCCCAATGGTGATCTGGCCCTTGTGTGGCAATGGCGTGCATTTCTTGGTATCTTCGTCGTAATGGATTTTTCCGGCATTGAATTTGATGGTGGTACTCATGGCAGAAGTTGAAGAATGTAGTTGAAGGTGTTAGGCGCATGTTGGAAGTCTTGCCACACCCGCACTCCGTGGTGTACGGGTGCAGGCCCGGGTGCACCCAGTGCGGTTCGTTTCTAACAAGAAGCGCACTACAACGAGCACCACTCCTTAACCTTGGCAGCCAATTTGTCCTTGGGCAGCTCAAGACCGGACACGACACTACTTTTATACAATTGCCATGACGCAGTTCCCGCCCGAGGAGGTGCGTGTTTTGGTGGAGGAAATCGCTGCCGTTTTGCGGGCCCGCAACCAAACCCTTGCCATCTCTGAAGCAGCCTGCGGAGGCCTCTTGTCAGCATACATGGTGTCAGTGAGCGGGGCCTCCAACTTCTACATTGGGGGCAAGTTGGTGTATCTGTTGAAACAAAGATTGAAGCTCTCGGGCTGGTCAGAAGACGATATCAAGTCGTACATGGGCCCTCTGGAGCAGGTGGTGCTCAAGTTGGCCCGCACCACCAAGTATGAATTGGGCTCCACGTACGTTCTCTCAGAAACGGGCTTCGCCGGGCCCACCACCGACCTCCACCTCCACTCATCAAACGATACGGCCGAAAACCCCGTGGGCACGGTTTTCCTTGGTTTGAGTGGGCCTTCCGGTGAGGTGTCCTGCAGGCACGAGACGGGACTTTCAGACCGGTCGCAGAATATGGAGGCCTTTGCGAAGCTTGGTCTACAGTTTTTGCGCGACAATCTCCAGGGCCAGAATTGATCTCATCAATGGCCACAATAGATCTCACAAAAGATCACAGGCGATCACATACGATCACATAAATCACACAAACACCCGATTCAAGTTCGCAATGGTTGCCCTTGGATTATTCCCGATTCTCTAGAATTCCCATTCATGATTTTTTTTTTTAGATCATGCATAGTTCCCATTTATACTTGATAGATTTCTCCACAATTTATACTTGACACTTTTTTTTCATACTTTTTATATGTATACTGTAGATAATTTCATACACCTCCACAATATGACCGTACATATACAAGTACATGCCAGCAAGCAGTGGGGTTAGGTGGTTGTGCAAAAGGCACGAAGAATGGGTCACGTGAGCGTCGATTTGCGCTTCCGCGACACGCCCTATCTGAATTGTGTCCTGACACAAGAGGAAAAAAACATATACAAATACTCGCTCTTGGACCCTCCAAACCACATTCTTCCCAGACCACACAATGGATCAAGACCTCAAGATCATTAGACGCAAGGTCAACGGATTCGTTGGCTTTGCCAACTTACCCAAGCAATGGCACCGCAAGTCCGTCAGGAGAGGTTTCACCTTCAACTGTATGGTGATTGGTGAGGGCGGCTTGGGAAAAGCCACCTTGATCAACACCTTGTTCAACCGCGAGGTGTTGGCCCCCAAAGATGAGGACGACGATTCCAAGCTTGAGAGTGAAGACGATATTCCCTCTGTGACTATTGAAAACACTTCGTCTGAGATTGAAGAGGATGGTGTGAAGTTGAAGTTGAACATCATCACTGCTCCTGGCTTTGGCGAGCACGTCAACAACCTGGAATCGTGGAAGCCTATCGTTGACGACATCAACTCCAGATTCGACACGTACTTGGAGGCTGAAAGCAGAGTTAACAGATCCACCATCACCGACAACAGAGTACATGCGTTGTTGTACTTTATCGAGCCCACCGGCCACTCTTTGAAGGCCTTGGACATCCAGTTGATGAAGCTGGTGCACGAAAAGGTGAATTTGATACCCGTGATTGCCAAGTCCGACACTCTTATTGACGAGGAAGTGCTGGAGTTCAAGGCCAGAGTGTTGGCTGACATTAAGCATCAAAAGATTAAGGTGTTCTCGCCCCAGGTGTTCGAGAATGATGACGACGAGACCACGCTTGCCTCCAAGGCATTGATTGCCTCCTTTCCTTTTGCGGTGATTGGCTCGACGCAAGATGTGCAAACTGTTGACGGTAGAACCGTCCGGGGAAGAGCATACCCATGGGGAGTCATTGAGGTTGACAATGAGAACCAAAATGACTTTGTGAGATTGAGGCAATTGTTGATTCGTACCAACTTGGAGGAGTTGCGTGAGACCACGTCCGACCACTTGTACGAGAAGTACAGATCCGAGAAGTTGCAGAAGATGGGCATTGAGCAAGATAACTCTGTGTTTAAGGAGTTTGACCCCTTGACCAAGCAAGAGGAGGAGCGTGCCTTGCACGAGGCCAAGTTGGCCAAGATGGAGGCCGAGATGAAGGCTGTGTTCCAACAAAAGGTTAGCGAAAAGGAGAAGAAGCTACAGAGATCGGAGGCCGACTTGTTCTCCAGACACAAGGAGATGAAGGAGAAGTTGACCAAGCAAATCAAGTTGTTGGAAGACAAGAAGGCCCAGTTGGAAAAGCAAAAGAGCATGCCCGCCGAGCCCGTGCCTGCGCCAGCAGCACAAAAATCGCGTAAGGGGTTCTTACGTTAGTATCTAGCTCTCGATTGCTAGTAAATGTTGCTTAGAAGGTATGTCCAGAAATTGATATCTTGGCGAGTGTCCAGATTGCCCATTTATGTAGCCTTTGTTTATCTAATTATGAAGTTATTATACTGCTGTATTGTATTTCTGATCAGGTTTGATGCCTATTAGCTATTGATTGAGGACTTGTGTTCTAGTAGTCACTACTACCACTGGCATCATGTGTACACACGATAGTATAGCAAACTAAAGAAGCTGTAATAGTAGTATAGTAGTATTATAGTGTAGTAGTACAGAAGTAGTATAGTAGTACGGAGAATATCATGAGCATAATACCCATACTACAATCCTAGACACTAGAGTGTAGTAGTCACAGTAGTATACTAGCAGTACAGTAGTATAGTAGTAGTGTAGTAGTCACAGTAGTATAGTAGTATAGTAGTAGTATAGATGGATAATAGAGTAGTATACTAGTAGAGTAGTATAGTAGTAGTATAGTAGAGTAGTCACAGTAGTGTAGTAGTAAATTAGATTAGACTGTAGTATAGAAGAGTAGACTGTAATAGAGTAGTAGTACAGTAGCAGTACAGTATTAGAGCAGTAGTAGTAGTACAGTATTAGAGCATTAGTAGTAGTATAGTAGAGTGGACTGCAGTATAGAAGAGTAGTAGTAGTATACTAGTAGTAGAGTAGTAGTAGTAGAGTAGTAATGTAGTAGTGTAGTATAGAAGTATAGAGGTATAGAGGTATAATAGAGTAGAGTAGTATTTATGAGTGATGATATCTTGAGAAGGAAATGTCTGAGTATGAGGAAATAGCATGAGCTGTAGTATGGAGTGACCGTAGTGGTGGTTGAGACTGGGTGTGCTGGACAGAATAGAAGTGCTTGGAGTGAAGCGTACAGTGTCTCTGGATCGGTGAAATTCATCTACATCTCACATCTATCATATACATCCAATGCCTGGTTAGTCTCTGCTATACTACATAAACTGGACAACTAGACAACTAGACAATAGGATCTGTGGTACTGCTCCATGGCTGTCTGCACCATGACTAGACATGCAGTACTAGTCGACTCCTGTCCATAATAAATATACTCCTCCTCCACGACTCTTTGCATTCTTTGCACGACTTTTACAATAAAAACTAGTTTTTAATGGCTCGTTCACTATTACTTCTTCACAATTATTGTCTCCTCACTGCACATTGGTCTTTACTACTCTCGATTAAATCTTGTTATCTGTCACTGCTGACTACTATTCGCCGTAGGAACTCACACGGCCTTTCTCGGATCATACGCTCCTCTCCATGCTAGAAATAGTGTATAATTAGTACCTCTCATGTCTATACAAGAACATAGGCCTGTCTTGTCCAATATGTCTATTTGTCTAATTTGTCTACTGTCTACGTCTTCTAACCGTTATGAGCACTGGTATAAGTGCATGCAAATCTATACTAAAACTATGAAAGATATTATTTATAGAGTTCATAATACTACAAATTATTATACTAAAATTATTATACTACAAATTATCATACTGAAAATTATCACACTAGGAATTAATATACTAGAAATTA
>NLAM01001327.1:0-10826 GCA_002370325.1 Metschnikowia hawaiiensis | reverse complement strand
GTCAATAAAGCAGATATTGTCCTGAAAGTCAAATCTTCCTCGATTTTCAACAGTGGGAATTGGTTTCCTCTAGTGTCAATCGAAGACTTTATCAAGACGTCCTTTGAAAACTTGCTCAAGACCTCTGTTTCAAGAGTGGACGCATTATCGAGTAGAAGACGAGGTTCCGGGGTTTCCTTCATAGGTGTTGAGCCTTGGTATGATTCGTTTTGGTTATTTGGCAAATCAGAAAATAAAATCTCATTCACCGAATTGAGAGCCGGTTGGACTTTTCTGGGGCGCCTCAAGTGAAAAAAAGATAGACTGCGAAAAGATAGACTGCGAAAAGAGAGACTGCGAAATCATATATATATGTATGTATGTCATTCTAGGGATGGACAGGGCCTGGATTTGGGAGGGGAGAGCTTCAGTCCATATACCAATTTCGTCGACCTCTTAGATTTGGTCCTGGCAACGATTCGGTCCGGACAAACAATGTCCTCTTGGCACTTCCTGGTGAGTCTTGTGACTCTTTGAAGTGACATCTGGGGAGCTTATGGAATGGTAGAGGAGAGCGAAATGTACAGATGCAGAGAAGATGGATTTGGGATAGAAAGGTCGAGGTTTATCAAGAGTATTATAGAAATGGAAATTTAAAATATTAGTTAAAGGGATATCTGGAGGTCTATCTAGAGGTCTATCTGGAGGTATATCTGGAGGTATATTTGGAAAAAAGTGGAGTGCTTAATTATTATTAGTATATGTATAATAGTGAAGATTTAGGTGATATTTAAAGATAGAGGTATATTTACAGTATAAATAGATAAAAACTTTGTTTTCATGCCTTCATTTCTTGATATTTCAATGTAGATCCTAAGACATTTAGGTGTTCACCTTTCTCCTTAAGTTTGAATAATTGGTATTCTTTAGTGTAGTCCTCTGACTTCGGACATTCCATGATGAAGCTTGGGGTCCAGAGGGGAAACGCCGGAGGTACGGGTTTACCGTGGGTATCAAGAAGTTGGGTTCTTTTTTATAGGAAAAAGCCCATCGGCAAGAACCATGGCCGTNCGGAGGTACGGGTTTACCGTGGGTATCAAGAAGTTGGGTTCTTTTTTATAGGAAAAAGCCCATCGGCAAGAACCATGGCCGTAACCTAAGGAATAAAACTTACTAGCGCCGCAGGCAAAAAGGAAATTAAAAATAACATTATCACCGAAGGTGTATTATAAGCTAAAATTGAAAAAAGAAATAAAAAAGGCCGAAGGCCGAAAAATCGAAGATTTTTCAGGCCAAGTGGCAGTTTTATACCCTTCTAATTACCTGTATCATCTTATATCTTTATCTTTGATCCCAAACTTATTTATATATATACTTATTATTCCTATTTATTATATTATTTCTGGTTTATCATATTACTTCCATTTATTTATATGATTTATCCTCCCACGAAAATAGCCCAGCAAAGCTGGGCGATAGCCACCCACAGGGTGGCCATTAGAATTTTCGACTTATTATTATCTACCTCATTTTATTTATATCTATATATACATTATATTCCCGCACCGAAGGTGCGGCCTATTGATAACCCCATTTACCTTTTTTATTTCTCACACCCGCCTTTTTATATCTTTGATTCTTATATTTCTTTATCATTCTATTACATATTTATATATTTATTATATTCTGTCTATTATACATTTAACTTATTGTATTATATCATTTTATTACATATTTATATACCATATTACTCCCTTTTCCCGCCCCGGAGGGGCGGCCTTATAATATATATCTACCTACATATGAATATATCGGCCTAATATTTATATAGAAGAAAACTAATTACATAGTAGATTAAATACATTGATTGAATACTAAATAAATGTCTTATATTATACCTGAAATAATATATATTGAATTTAAATTATTCTACCTGATAAACTTATATTTCTATCTAAAGATTTTAAGTAATTAAGACCCTTAATATTAGATACCCCTGAATAAAATTTAGTTCTAATATTATACCACAAAATTCAATATTAACTTTTATTTATCTAAGATCACTATAACTAATTTACTAATTAATTACATTATATTAGTTATGTTAATTATATTAAAGACTTAAGATTTATTTCATTTAGATTATTATATTTCATTTCGGGTGTTTTTCTTTATATTCATTAGTTTTAAAAGTATTATTTTATATCGGTTAATTAATTATCTATCTTAATGGTTATATTTAATACTTGAACTATTATACATTTAACTTATTGTATTATTACATATTTGTACTCTTTTATACATATCTTTATCTTTATATATTATCATTCCATATCATATTTTATCCCTCAACCCCCTAAAATTCTCATTTTAGGTGAGACTTAGATCTTATTTATAACATATATCTATCTACATATTATTCGTTTTTAGACCTTATACTATTTAAACCTATATACATATCTTTATCTTTATTATTCACTTATATTTCTATTTTTTATATCCCGCCCCGGAGGGGCGGCCTTTTATATTCATTAGATTATTATCCCTTATTTATTATATCTATCTTATTTACTGTGGAATGTACACTTGAAACTGCACCACGACTCGTTCCTAAGTGCAGGAGTCTACCCACCGTCTTCACTGACACTGGATTTTTTAGGGTGGACTAAGCCAAAAAAAATGTAACAGTCCTGTTTCGTATTTTCATGTTTCATCTTCTGTTCTGTCCCGTTCTGTTTTGGTAATTCAGTAATTACTGCATTTCTGGGGCACAATCTGAAGAGTATTGAATCTTAAGGTGTACTGGGCTATATGCAGTACTACTTACCAATTAATTTAGCTACCTGGGCTATATGCAGTACTACTTAGCCTTTATGTTTTGAAAAAGACTCATTTCTGATATTCCTTTATTATAATAAAAAAGTGTCATGTTGTCATATCACTATAAAATATATTATCTTATTTAGCTAGAATTACAGTTCTTAATTGCTTCTACTTTATTCCAAGTCCCTAAACTATATATTCCTGCATCTAGTAGATGCTAATCTATTTTCCATTGATTTATAAGGAAGGAAATAGATAAACCTCAATCACCAAAAGGGACACACCATCATCGACGCCAGTGATTTGGCAAGGGGAATCACCAGGATCCTTGGGTAATCATTTGAATTCCTTCAAATGCCCTGGAACATTTTGGTTTCCCTAGAAGTGGTGGCTCAGAGACTCCATACACACCACAGCTGGGCCCAACCTCCTGCATGGAAATGAGATTCCCACCAGTTCCCTGACCGACTAATCATCCACTCCTTTTCGTTGACTGCAGGAAAAAAATTGTTTTTCTTCACACTTCATTTGGCCTTGGCATGCGTTTCCCCCCAATGAAAAGATCACACTCATGATCGGAATTACTCACAAATTCTGCAATTGTCTCACATGAATTTTTCCCCCGGTACCGGAAATAACACCCCTCAAGAGGAGTAACGTCACCATGCTCCAAAGGATTGAAGGACGGAATCACGGCACACTTGGACTTGTGGTCATAAGGCACCAAGAACATGTCCACCTTAAAGCAGTCAGTCACTCGGTTATCTCTGATCTCGGTGAAGATTCCCCGGATTGGGATATGAGCCAAATTGCACGAGTAAAACGGACCTCCGCCAACCTTCCAATGTTGATCCAAATTCAAATTCCCACTAGGAACGTTACTGCCAAACACCAAGTCACCAAGATGAAATCCCACCGACTGTTTCGACGAGGTTTGCGTGGTATAGGCCACGTGGTTTTTGAAACTGAACTCAGTGGGCAAGACCAGCTTATCTCCATAAGAAAAGATGCTTTCTTCCGAAGCCCGGTCTGGTAATAAGGTTCCGGAAAGCGGCACAAGAGTATCATTGATTTTGGCGAAAAAAACCCATGGCATAACCGCATGTGCCCAAGCAGTCGCCGCAACGAGGAAGGTAGAAAGCAATTGAGCTGATTTCATGACGAGTTTTTGGATCCTAAAAATTAAGGATCACTTGTTTCAGCAGGAAGGCATTTATATGCTTCATGTTGGAGCCATAAAAATGGCCAGGGTCATGCCCCGGTATATACACAATGCCTGCATAAGTCCCCATTCTCATACATGACGCCCAGAACATTCCAGTCACCACGGTGGTTAGAATGACCCTTTTTCAATAACCCTTTAGTGAAAATAGTAAACGTCCTCTTGAATCCATTCAAAAAGTTTTTCCCGTTCAGTCTGCTCCTCACAATCGAGGGTACATGCCAACAACCCGTTGAACATATGAGACTCGCACGCCTCATATGTACAGCATACTGAAACTCAACAAGAGGAGAATGTCCTCAGTTTGGAATGGGGGGATCCAGGTGAAACACGGAGGTAAGAACCACTGTTGGGTAGAAAGCCGACCAGTGGAGGATCTGGAACAAGATCCGAAGGAAGAACCAATGAGAGGGAGTCATTCAGGGGCGATGACTCCGACGGCGATGACTCCGACCGGGATAACTCCGACGAAGGGGCGATGACTCCTCGGAGTTATCACGGCCAATGACAGCGACCAATGACAGCTCTTTAATAGGATCACGCATGAGGGATTTAAGGTCCCGGGTCGGGATGGAAAAAGAGGGTGGAGGTTCTGAGACGCGGATTTGGCTGCAATTTATATTCGCACCCCCGCGCGCGTTTCATCTTTGTGCCGCCACAAAACCGCCTGTTTTTGCGGTACATAAATAGGCGTCCCCCCGCCCCTCCCCCCAGTTTTTTAAAGCGTTCTTTTACAGCGCAATTATACTTTTTTCTTCCTTAACTATGGCTTCATCGGATCTCAGTCAGTGGATATAAGGCGGGAAATCTCTTCAGCTCAGCTTGTGGTAAGGAATAAGATTCCCAGGATTATATAAAGGATTCCTAGTTAAGAAATACCAGAAGCAATAATGCAAGCAGAGAAATGAAGAAGCAATAATGGAAGCAGAGAAATGAGTCAGAAGGTTTATAGCTAAAGGGTTATTGGAAGCCAATGAGACTCGTGTGCCAGATTATGACGGCGTTTATACAAACACGCAACAAACAACGCACAACCCCGGGGTCCGTGCCTGCAGGACCAGTTCTATTCTAGGAAGCATGACGGATTTATTTACTCTGTTACAAGGCAAAATTGGAGCCTCATATCAATGATTGGACACTTGCCTAGAGTTTGGTACAATTCTCGCCAGTTGATCCGCCTTTTTAAATTATACATGAAAAACGGGCTCAAGCGGACCCTCTCATGTTTATCCAAATTCAAAGTTTCAGTCTAGTCTAGGAAGTTCTGGTTCTGGAAAGTTCTGGAAAGATCAGGGAATCAAGTCAATGATCTAGGATGATCTACAAAGTTCTGGGAGGATCTACAAAGTTCTGGGAGGATCTGGGAACTTCTGGGTTCTGGGAAATTCAGGAGAACTTCAGGAGAAGTTTCTTCCCAAGATTCAGCACTAATCAGGAAGGTGCCAGAAGATCTGGGGAGTCTAGGAAGTTCTGGGGAGTCTAGGAAGTTCTGGGTTCTCGGAAGTTCTGGGTTCTCGGAAGTTCAGGAGAAGGTCTTTCCCAAGATTGGCCGCTTTCCGGGAAGGTTCCAGAAGATCTGGAAATCAAGTCACTGATCTTGGATGATTTAGGAGGTTCTAGGAAGTTCTAGGAAAGGAAAGCGACTCTTAGGGTGTACTGGTCGGAAGTCCCCGGAATCAAATCCGGTACTTGAAATTGATGAACCTTGTGATTCTATGGAATTTGGGGCAAGTGTGGGTCCAATTGATGTCGGGCTCATAACCAAGACCAGTGCTCGCAACCAAATCTCAGTGCTCGCAACCAAATCTCAGTGCTCATAACCAAGACCAGTGCTCATAACCATAAACTCCAACTCAATAATCCATTTGAAAACCATTTACATTACCTGCAGACTTTTGTTGAAGACAACCGGCTGTTCAAGACTGCATATTCGGGTGTACTGGTCTATTTTCAAAACAAGAACCGTACAATCGATCATCCATCCATAATTACAATTATGAGCAGTGCACGACCAGCCAATAATTGATTCTACTCATTTCGGAGCCATAAAAAAGACTGGAAATTGAATTGAACTGAATTGGAATTGCAAACATTTTTTTATCATCCCTTATAGTTGATTTATTAGGGTATTAGACATGGACTGCATATAAGCGATTCACCGCGTTATGTACAGGAAAAACACAAAATCTTTTGAAGTGAATTTCCCAATAATTCCCATTTTATTTTCTCGAAAAAAAGGGTGGTGATAATATCAAGCCAATAGAATTCTCTCGGGTCACGTGTGGTCCCTTTTGGTAGATGCAGGTGGAGTCAAAGGAAACATAAATCTTAAATGCAAAAATGAATCTCAATTGGACAGACCATTAGACAATTAGACAAATTGGACAGACCATTAGACAATTGGACAGACAATGGACAGGATTAGACAAATTGGACAGACATTGGACAGGATTAGACAAGACAGTTGGACAGATCATTGGATAATTGGACAGACCATTAGACAAAATGGAAAATAAGACAAATTGGACAAATTATATAATTGGACAGACCATTAGACGATTAATCAAATTGATAGGATTATACATAACAATTAGACAAATTGGACAGACTGTTAAATAATTGGACAGAAAATTGGACAGACCATTGGACAAATTGGACAGAAAACTAGACATTTGGACAATTAGACAATTAGACAAATTAGACAGACAATTAGACAAATTAGACAAACCATTAGACAAATTAGACAAACCATTAGACAAATTAGACAAACCATTAGACAAATTACACAAACCATTAGACGATTAGACAGATTGGACAGAATTAGACAATTAGACAGACCATTAGACAATTGGACAGACATTGGACAATTAGACAAATCAAACACTTGGAATGGAAACGGATAATTTGCAAGACCTTGGAAAGTGTCTCCAGACGTCTGCAGTCGCTGGGCATCAAGGACTCTTTTCATCAGGAAAACCCATCATTTCATGGAATCTGGAATTCCCTAAATATGATCATTTCCAGTGGTCACGTGACCACTTTTTCCGATGGTCCACCAAATCCCTTTTTTTTGCCAAATTCCCATTTTTTCAAATAAAAAAAGTTACTCCATTCCTTAATTAAGCCCCATGCTTCCAATCCTTTTTGCCCCACTCCTTAAAGTCGTTTTGTTCCATGGGTATTTTCTTTTTTTCCTGCATATAACACACTGCTGGTGTACGGATGTTCAAGTAGATGAAGAAGCGCACGGTAAACGTCCCCACCATGAGTCTCCAGGACTACCTTGCCAGCGTCCAGCATGCAGTCGAGCAAGAAAAAGGAGTGGAATTGCAAGGGCTCCTAACGATCAACCCCAAAAAACACCAGGGCCCCGTCCGGGCGCATTTCGCCGACCCCAACGATATCGACCTCTTTGCACTCCCCGAAAAATTCCACCCCGTGGTCCGCAGCTACCTCAAGGCCATGCGGCTGATCTACGTGGCCAGCGATATCAACGAGCTGTTTTTTGATTTGAACGATTTGGTGGTGGCGTTGAACCGGGCCGCAGAGCATCTGTCCAACTGGATCTGTGCCGCCTTGATCAATTGTTCCGATGAACTTTTGTCGTTGTACCAGGTCCGGACCAAGCAGAGGGGGGACAGAGAAAGGGACAGAGAAAGGGAAAGGGGGGAAAGAGAAAAGGGAGAAAACGGGGGGAAGGAAAGGGGAGAAAAGGAAAGGGGAGAAAAGGAAAAGGAGAACAGAGAAAAGGACAACAGAGAAAAGGGGGAAAAGGG
The DNA here is from genome assembly GCA_002370325.1 of Metschnikowia hawaiiensis. Classification (NCBI taxonomy): domain Eukaryota; kingdom Fungi; phylum Ascomycota; class Pichiomycetes; order Serinales; family Metschnikowiaceae; genus Metschnikowia; species Metschnikowia hawaiiensis. The sequence continues at coordinate 3,026 of NLAM01001327.1, read as the reverse complement.
GGAGGAAGATGAAAAGGCGTTGGAGGTTGTGGCGGCTACCATCAACAAGCTGTTCAAAATCTGCCTCACGGATAAAACCATGGACGGGCGCAGCTCCAAGAAAGCATGTATCCATTTCTTTTTGGCGGCGTTGATCAAGATCTATTTCCGCTTGGACAAGTTGGAGTTGGCCAAGTCCATGGAAAAGGCGCTTTTGGGCACGGGGCTTGCCATCCCCACCATCATCAATAGCCCCGTGGAGTACCGCAAACATACCGTGACGTACCTTTATTTCAGTGCGTTGTTGTCGTTGGACGTGTCGGACTTTGCGCTAGCGAGGACCAAGTTGTTGACGGCCATGGACTTTTTGAGCTGCTACCAGAAACAGGAAAAGGTCCGCCTGCAGACGGAAAAGATCTTGTTGTTGTTGGTGCCTTTGAAGTACTTGGCTCTGCATACCCGCCTCCCTTTGGTGGTTTACGAGCAGTTCCCCAACGTCAAGTTGGTTTACCATGACAATTTGCTCCGAGCGGTGAAACAGGGCAATCTCAAGTTATTCGACGAGAGCGTGGCCAAGTTCCAGAAACTCTTCTTGGGCCGCCACATCTACCTCTTGGTGGTGCATCTCAAGAGCTTGTGTTACTTGAGACTCGTGCAAAAAGCCGCTGCTGCTTATGCCGCCATGGACTCCGCCACTCCCCATATCATGCCTTATAGCGCCATCCAATTGGCGTTGGAGTTGCTGATGCATGGGACTCAGCAGGATTCCGCCGTGACGCGGGAATATTCCGTGGCCGCAGAGGAAATCGAGTGCTTGGTCGCAAACCTTATATCCAAGCGCTGGGTCAAGGGTTACATGTCGCATGCCAACCGGTGCATTGTTCTCTCGAAAACAGAGCCTTTCCCGGGGCCCCTGGAAACGTGATCTTGGAGAAGTGATCTTGGAGAAGTGATCTTGGAAACGTGATCTTGGAAACGTGATCTTGGAGAAGTGATCCATCATTGGAATTCAAGAGAGGTTAATTATTTGTCTGGAATTATCGTCTATGGATTATCCAAGGTTGATGACCAAGGTTAATGCAGAACTTTCAGCGTCTACACTCAAAACAAGCTTATGCTCGATTCTCATGCCTTGAAGTCCAATGTCAAGATTGTACAACAATGGTTCAATCGCCAAGACAAAGAGGAAGGGGGAGAAGGGGGTTTCCTGCATCATTCCTCGCCGAAGTGGGACCGGCCGTCCCTTGGTCCTGTTCATAGACGCAAGCCTCTTGATCTGCATCCTCTTGATTTGCATCCTCTTGATTGGTGGGAATCATGATAGCCGTGCGGAGGGTTACGGGGATCCGCCGCGTTACCAAGACCCTCTCAATATATTCGGGTGAGATGGAACCAAAGGCTTGTTCAAAATCAACCATTGCAATACATCCATTTCCATGGTCCACAATGTGCAGGTGGATAAGGTGCTTCTCCCAGTCATCCAGGGATCGATCCGATTCATCCAGGGATCGATCCGATTCCTGCCAGATCTTCACGAGTTTTTTAAACTGCACGATGCACGATGTTTTGATGGATCAGGCGGCCTGGGATAAATCAAGGGATCAAGAAATCAAGAAATCAGGAAATCAAATATCAAGGTCAAGGTATCAGTTTCAAGAAATCAAGGGATCAGTTCCAAGAAGTCAAGGGATCAAGGGAGGATTTTCCAGTAAAGTTTAGATGCAGAAAACTGTATTTTTACACCTGAAAAAGTCATTGGACACCTTTGACTGAGCCTTTCCAGCTTACGAGAGAGTTTATGGGACGCACCAGGGGATCAAGAAATCAAGAAATCAGTTTCAAGAAATCAAGAAATCAAGAAAGCACTTTCAAGGGATCAAGACATCAAGACATCAAGGGATCAGTTTTAAGGATTCAAAGGATCAGTTTCAAGGTCAAGGGATCAGTTTCAAAAAATCAAGGTTTCAAAGGATCAATTTCAAGATCGGTGTCGTCTCTGGTGGTGGTTCTGCTTCCATGCAGACCTACGATGCCGTCCCGCCTTACGATGCGATTTTAAAGGGGTTGGGTAAAGAGCCCGACTACTCAGGGAGATGTCATGCCCACAAGACTTTGCCGGCTTTGGCTGGCGGCGTGCTTGCAACAAACCCTTACACTGGTAAGCTTCTCTGTCAAGTCATAAGGTCTAAGATGTGACCTTAGTCTTATTCAAATGGATGAAGGATGATCTAAGGATCTTAATGAGGTATAAGGCTATTAAATGTGCCGATGTGAGAGGTATAAGGCTATCAAAGGATTCCAGGTTTCCAGATTTCCAGGGTTCCAGGTTTCCAGGGTTCCAGGGTTCCAGGTTCCAAGGTCACCACTTCATACTTCTTAACCGTGAGATCTGAAGAAGACAGAAAGAGAGTGAGGTGCAATTCCCCATGATAACGTGTGCAAACCAAAAAGTCTAGGGCGGTCGGGGAAAGTCTAGGGCGGCAGTCGGGAAAGTCTACAACGGGTCGAATTTTACCTTTGTGAAAATCAAATTTCACCATGTATCGATTTTTATGGTAACTTCTATTTTACCTATTCATTCCTTTCGGTTTATATAAGTTATATTACATATAGCCATATTAACATGATATGTCTATTCTCGGAATTTATGCGTGATAGTAGAGCTATATTTGATTTTAGATATCCTTTAGGATTTGGTCAATTAGATCAATATGACAGTGAATATCATTACTTTAAATAAACAACAAAACATCCATCTACAATGAGCAGATACCAAAAGAAAACGGAAGTAGCGATGAAGAATCTTGATTCTAGCTTAGAATATTTATAGAAATCATTTGTATGTGGATTCTTGTATCTGGGTTCTTGTCCCGGATACTGTCTACTTGCAGCCCTCGAATTCACCGGGGGTCTCACCCTCGAATTCACCGGGGGGCTTACCCTCGAATTCATCGGGGGTCTTACCCTCGAACTCATCGGGGGGCTTACCCTCGAACTCATCGGGGGTCTTACCCTCGAAACCCTCGGCCCTGCCCTCGGACCCGACC